>PVKN010007686.1:0-26235 GCA_004027915.1 Capromys pilorides | reverse complement strand
AAAAATAGTACCAACTTGTTTCTTGCTATGGTGGCTTTGTTGTCACTTCTGGTAAATATTAAAGGTAATTTTAGTTATTGAGCTTACATTCCGAATCCACTACTCAATAAAGGAGTTCACTGGTGGGATGCTACTATACCCCAAAAGTGAACCAAAGTTCCTGGTTACCTAGCCCTTATCATGCCTAGGGACCAGCAGTGCCAGCAGAAGAAGAAATAAAAATTCCATGTTATGAGATTGGAGTAGAAGGTTAGCCTATTTATATTGGGAATGGAGCTCATTGCTTAAAAGCAAGCACAAGAGTCTGGCTATGATAAATAATAACACTTGGGGTAAGGAAGTGAAAAAGGGACTTTTTCTTCTCCAAGGGTAATATTTTAAAGGTATAGCTGCTGATGGAATATTTCCACCACCAGTTCTGCCACCCTGGCAGAACACCAATGTTACTTATCTCAGTGGATGGATGCATTGGGAAGTCTGTAGAGGAGAAGCAGCCCGGGTGTTGGTCAATACTTCCAATGGAAGCGTCATAGATTGGAGTCCTTATGGCTCTGCCTGGATCGTGGAAGGGAAGGAATTAAAATGGAAATGGAATGGTAGTGATGAGATTTATACTAGCACTAAAAATGCCAATGATACAATAATGTGGCATCGAGGAGCCATGTCCCCTAGTGTACCTTATGTTTCTGGGAAACCAATTCAGTGTCATCTTTGCAAGTTAGTTACCTCATTAAATCATATGTTAGCATGGAATGGTTATATATGGAGGAACCAATTCTCCCATAATTTACATTTAAAATTTAAAAGGAACACAACTCATTTTATTCAGGCATGTGTTCACATCCTTTACCTACTGCTTGTAAGACCTAGTTATTGGAACCCTTCTAACTATACCATTACATGTCACCATTGTTCCTTATACACATGCCCAAATTCCTCTGTTAGCCTTAATTTTTCTAGGGATAGCATCTATATTCTCAGGGCAAGGACCAGAATCTGGTTTCTGATACAACTACGTCACCTGTGGGAAGACTCCCTTTCAGTGATGCTATTCTAACATTTGCTGAAGGTGTTAAAGAAGAGAACAAAAATAATGTTTGAACTTGTGATAGCCATAATTCTAAAAATAATAGCCATTACAGCCACAGCTGCTACAGCTGGAGTAGCATTGAGCCAAGGTGCACATACTGTTCATTTTGTGCAGCAGTGGCACAAGGACTCAGAATAATCATGGACTTCTCAAGGACTCATAGAATCAGAGTTAAGTGCTAACATAATGATTTAGAACAATCTGTTGTTATGTTAGGAGGTCAAATTGTTCATCTAAAACACCCACTTCATTTTTTTTTTGCGGGACCAGGGTTCAAACTCATGACTTTATACTTGCCAGGCAGGCACTTGTGCCGTGAAGCTATCTCCCCAGCACCAACAACCACTTCATTTAAAATGTGTTTGAAATACTTCTTCATTCTGTGTAACTCCCATTACATGGAATGAAACTCATTTCCCATAGGAAAATGTAAAAAGACATTTATTGCATCATGGTAATATTACTTCTGAGATTCTGTCTCTTTAGTAACATATTGGTAATACTTTTGTAAAACAATTGTCAGAATTGTCTGGCACTTATCTGTTACAAAGCATCTCTAATGGCATTGAAAACCTTAATCCTTTTCATGTTACTTCATGGTCTAGTGTAAATGTAGTAGTGATTTGTGTATGTTGTCTCTGTACTCTTTTATATATCCTGCATAGCATGGTGACAAGATTGGGCCCAGTCACAAGCTATAGATCAAAAATCTACTCATCATCTTAATGCTGCAAAAACTTTCAACATAAAAACAAAAGCAGGGAAATGTAAAAATATGGAGATGAGACAAAAGCCTAATTAGCATCCCTAGAAGTGGGGAGTAACAAATAAAGCCCAGGGACAGCTGCGGTCCATTACTTGTGAACCCTGGAAAGCTGGGATTCAAGGATGCAGAGAACAGCTTCTCCAGCTGGCTCCTGTTTGTTGTCTCCTCCCTTGCTCAGGATGTCATCAGTTGTCTCCTCCCCTGGTTGGAATGTTATCAATTAGCATTTGTGTGAACCTAATATTAGGCAAATGGTGAAAGTCAATATAGATTGTAGTCTTCCTTCACTAAAGTGACTATGCACATTCCTTAGCCTACATTTAGCCCTGAACAAAAGTGAAATGCTTCTGGAGCTCTGTGCTCACTGTGAGAGAGATTAATCTCAGTGAGACCTCTGAAGTTATCTTCATTGGGTCTTCTCATTGTTTCTTTTAGGATTGACTTGTAGCATACAACAATTCCCTGAATCATTTGGAGGTCATCCACCCAGGATCAGTTTTTTCTCACCGCATCATGCCTGCCTATAATATTTCTATTTAACTTGGCTGCCTACATCAAAGGGACACAGGAGAGCAGGGTGAGTGGACTTGAGTGAAAGAGAACAGGAGCAGATTGGCTCCAAAGAATTCAAGATCAGTGAATTAGCTGAACTATATTAGAAAGTGCTCTCCACTCTTGAATAACCTGATTTATTTGTTTTTGTTCTGAAATTGCTTTATTTTTTCTCAAAAAAAACCCGGAAGAAACAGACCTCATGGAATCCCTTCACTCTTCCTTCAGTGCATACAGCACATCATCCTAGCTGACACTGAGCTGCACCTGGGGAATCAGGTCATTCCTGCTAAGCTCTATGACGAGGCAGCAGGAGCCCAGGTGCGAGCACACATGCATGATCTCTGACATGTTGGGGTAGGGCAGACCCTCCATTCGGCATGCTGACTATATATCTGTTGAAGCACTCCTCCCTCCAGTCTGGATCAATGGAACTCTGCAAGGATAGCTCTCAGAAAGCCCTGTTCTAAGACAGAGGAATTCTTGATGGCAGTGATGTAGGATGAGAACATCTCATTCACAGCTTCCATTAAGTGGGCCACAGAGACTGGGCCAGATGAGTCCCATTTCAGACCGGAGAACTTACAGATCTCTGTGGCTCACTCACCAATATCCAGGCAGCACCATGTATCCCCAGAGAGGCTGCTACCTTCCTGGGCACCAACTGGGTGGCATCATCCTCAAAGGATTTCAAATGCTTGAGCCAAGACACTAGGATCTGCTGCAGCTGGCTGTGAGTATAGGGCTGGAAGGACATCCTGGTAAGGCCCAATTGACTCGACACTCAGTTCATCATGATCCTCTCAGGCAGATCCATGATGTTGGCAATGATCAGGACCACTAGGCTGGCCTCCTTGTGAGTGGGCCAGTCAAAGAGATTATACATGACATCTTGCTTGTGAGTCCACAGAAGGTCAAGCTCATCTACAAGCAGGACAGTGGTTTCTTGTGGGGACCCTCGGGTGCAGAATCTCTTTGCCAGCAGTGCTTCTGCATGGTTAGCTGTTGCCTTCTGACCTATCAGCTTCTGAAAGATGAGTCACTAACCCAACACCCAACAGGAAGAGACTTTGTCCCGTATTCATGCCTGCTTGTGTGACTCGCTTCCCCATTTGGTACTGGATTTAATCAATTTTACCTAGCAATGGTGCTTGTAATCTCACTGGTTGACCATAGTTTTGTCCCACCTCATGCCCTCCTAAGCGAGTTCCCATGTTCTCCATCACCTTAGACCTGCCTCACTGCATGGTTTTACTCTATAAAAATCCCTTCAAGAGACAGCTTCCCTGGGACCACCCACTTGGGGCCCTCCTCCTGTTCTTCTCTTGGACAGTATCTTTCTTTCCCCCAATAAATATATTCTGCTCACAACCTCCATTTGTTCCCAAAATTCATTCTTCCATTTTAGAGAATACAAACTCATCCCAGGTACCTTTCATATCATGAGTTTCATTTTTTCCCCTATGTCATTAGGACGTCATCCACTGAGACCCATTTTTCCCCTTTATTAGCAGGAGAATCACTGTGAGTTTAAGGCCAGCCTGAACTGCACAGAGGTCCCTGTCTTGAAAAAAAAAACAATAGAAAGCAGATTATATTGAATTTACTAATATTATTATTATTATTATTTTTTTTTTTTGTAGGACCGGGGTTCAAACTCATGACCTTGCACTTGCCAGGCAGGCACTTGTGCCACGGAGCTATTTCCCTGGCCCCTGAGTTTACTAATATTAAATTTGCTTCATTAGAAATCTTCTGGACAAGCCAGGCCATTGTGGTGCATGCCTACAGTCTCAGCACTTGGGAGGCTGAGGCAGGAGAATTGGTTTAAGTTTGAGAACTTGAGACCAGCCTGGGCTACAAAAAGTGAGCTCAAGGCCAGCCTTAACTCCATAGTGAGACCCTAACTCAAAAAGACAAAAAAAATCTTTTGGATATACTGGATTTAAATATAATATAATTAACTACATTCTTTTCACTGTTGTTAGGGAGGCTCCTAAAAACATTAATATTACACTTGTAGCATGAGTTTTGATCCTATAGGACAGCCTTGACCTAGGACAGAGAAGTCTGACATAATGGCAATTACAGCATGGATAGGATGAACCATGTATCCATGTCATCATAAATATTTGTTTAGGACATTTGTTGATTTTTGGTACCGGGGACAGAACTCAGGCCCTTGAGCTTGCCAGGCAGGCACTTATGCCATTGAGCTAGATCCTGCGCATGCTTAGGATATTTTTGAATAAATGCCAAGTTTTAATATGTATTTCTTTTCTTTAAAGTTAAAGAAATTGTGGTGTTACTTATCCAGATGTTGTGGGCAGCTATATTAGAAATATTATAGGCAGTTAGACAGGCCAGGCCCTCAAAGACAACATGGAAGACAAGGTGACTTTACAACTATGGACAGACACACCTCCTCCATGGGTCAGACCTCAAGACAAATGGACACAAATGCAGCCACATACTTCCCTAAGGATGGGCATTACAGATTGATATGCTAAATAAATATTAATCACCTTAAAAGAGCCTTAAACAGTCACTAGCCCAAGCCGAACAGGAAGAAACCTTCTTCAGTACTCTTCCCCACTTCCTTTGTGCCTTGCTTTCCCATTTGATCCCAATTTTAATCAATGTTACTGAGCAATGGTGCTTGTAAACTCTGTGTGTGTGTGTGCGTATGTGTGTGTGTTTGAGACAGGTCTCACTATGCAGGTCAGGCTGGCCTTGAGCTCACTTCTATAGCCCAGACTGGTCTGGAACTCACACCAATCCTCCTGCCTCAGCCTCCCACGTGCTGGTATTACAGGTGTGCATCACCATGCCTGGATAGTGCCTGTAATCTTGACGCATTGTAAAAATTGATCATTGGTGGATGACCTCCAAATGTTACAGGGAACCTCCAAATGATATAGGGAAAACTAACCTCCCAATCTGACCTGGGATGAGTTCATGTTCTCTAAAACTGAAGAATGAATTTTAGGAATGAACAAATGGAGGTTATGAGCAGAACATATTTATTGAGGGAAAGTTCCTGTCTGACAGAGGGACAGGAGGGGGTCCAAATGGATGTTCCCCAGGAAGCTGTCCAGGGAACTTTTACAGAGGAAAACCATGTGGTCAGACAGGTCTAAGGTGAAAACTATGGAAACTCGCTTAGGTGGGCATGGGGTGAGACTAAATTATGGTCAACCAATGAGGTTACAAGCAGCATTGCTCAGGTAAAATAGATTTAATTTCGGGATCCAATGGGAAGGCAATTCATATAGCAAAGGGGCAAGAATACTACTTATTGGGCTTGGGCTCGGTGACTCTTTCCAGGCTCGGGCTTGGTGACTTTTTCCAGGCTCTTTCAAGGTGATTGTTGCTTACTGAGCATATCAATCCTGGATTTCCATTCTTAAGGAAGTATGTAGTTGCTTTTGTTTACTCTTATCTTGAGATCTAGCCCAAGGTGGAGCAGGTCTGTCTCTAGATGTAAAGACATCTTGTCTCCTTGTCTTCCAAGTTGTCCTTGAGGGCCTGGCCTTATCTAACTGCATATAATATTTCTATCTAATTCAGCTGCCTTAAAAAGTTTGCCTCTATAAAAATCCCTGGAAGAGACAACTTCCTGGGGACAACCCACTTGGGTCCCCTTTCTGTCCCTCTCAGACAGGAGCTTTTGTTCCCCCAATACATATATTCTGCTCATAACCTCTGTATGTTCCTAAAATTTATTGTCTTATTTTAGAGAACATGAACAAACTTCTCAGTTTGGGAGATCATTTTTCCCCAATATTGTTTGGAGATTCCCTGTATAATTTGGAGATTACCCATGATCAGTTTTTTTCTCCCTGTATCACAGATGGTTGACACTGACAAATGATCTACAAGGTACTGTACATGATTCTAGGATAAATCCTGAGGGGGATTTGACTGACCTTGTCAGATACCAAAAGTTACATTTTTAGTTACATAAGTCTTGCTTTAACTAGGTCTTAACCATATAGCAGAGAAGTGTAACCATGAGGTATAAAAAATGAAGCTATATTAATGATAGGTCAGGATTCAAATTTTCCCAGGCACTTTGCCTCAAACACTTCCTCTTAGCTTCCCAGGTCATCTTGCCCCAAACATTTCATCCCTCAGTTTCCTAGGTAACCTACCCAACCCCAATCCCAGCCCTGCTCCACATTTTACTCTGGTTTCAGCTCACTTCCTCTTGACCTATGTTGGTCTCAACTCACTCCCTTCTGACATACATAAAATTAAAAAGGAAGGTAAATAATGTCCACCTAAATCTAGCTGTTCCACCTCTCCCTGAAACTCGTGATCTGGTTGTTACCTGGCTGCTCCAGCCCATGATTACCCTCCCTGAAAGATCCTATAAAGCCTCCTGACTCCCTTTATCCAGTGCTGCCTTGGTCCATGAGGCAGACCCCACATGCGCTTTTAATAAACCTGCTTTACTCGTGTCAGTGTGTCTGGTCTGGTATTGCATGAGTTTGGCCATCCAGATTTAACCTAACATTTGGTGCCAAAACCTGGGAGGGATGCCTAGGTCCAGGGCTGGGACTGGTCCCTTCTGACCTGTGGATTACTCTCCCTGTGGTCCTCATCCAGCTGATCTCTGCATGGACCACAAGCTTTGAACATCACCCATTGCTAATGCCCACATCCAGACACTTCATTCAAAATTGTAAGTCCTTCTCCCCCTTAATGTCTCTCTCTCCTCTATCCCCTCTACCAAAACCAGTCTTTTGTCTCCTCACTGACATTTTTCAAAATGTTCTTTTAAGGGCCAGTGAGATAGCTCAGCTGTCTAAAGCACCTACTTAGGTGACCACAGAGACTGTGATTTGATCCCTGGCACCACATGCTGTGCCAGCTCCACCCCCAGGGCAGGCTGAGCTGGCATAACATAAACAAATAAAGTTTTTTTAAAAATATTCTTTTAGCCTCCACTTCCAACCCTCTCCCCTGTGACTCCTTCTACTCATACTTAGATTGGCTAGCCTCTGAATTCCTCCAGGGTATCTCCCAAGATTTCTCTGACACTGACATCCTCTTCTGTTCTTTCTTTTTCTATATCATCCTAATTTCTCCCTGAGGACAACTATCTCTACTCTGGATGGCTCGTCTATGCCTCAGGCCCCACTCTTCTAAGTCGTGTCAACATGCCGAGCCTCTCCTCTGCTCTAGTTAGCCTCCTCTCCAACCAGTGATGCCTGCTTGGAGGGCTTTGGCTCTACATCCCTTTTAGGACTATCACGGCAAGATTGTTGTCCTCAGTCTCCTCTCACCCACCCTCCACACCATCTTGTCACCACTATGGGGAATTCTCCTTCAACACACTCTGAAAACTATTCTTCTGTCTTGGACTGTATTAAATCTGTCTACAGAGGCCCCTTAGGCTTTTCTAACCTCAAAGTCAAACCCCTAGTTTTCCTGGATCAAACAGTCTGGCCACTACATAAGTTGGACAGTGGCTCAATTTGGCCATCATATGGCACTCTAGATTTTAATATATTCCAGGATCTAGATAACTATTGTCGCTGCAATGATAAATGGTCCTAAGTCCCATATGTTCAGGCCTTCCTTGCGCTTCATAGCCATCCCCAACTCTGTCTAGCTTGCAACCCTCAACAAATCCTTCTTTCCCAAAGACCTAACGCTCCTAGCTTAAAAGACCTCCACTCTATGCCATCATTTCCTGATCCCTTAGATGACCCACTCCCACGTCGCCGCATACATCAACCAATCAGTGATCCTCTCTCAGAAATAGCTCCCCTTCCTCCTCCATACCAGGGACCACCTAAGCCTTCCTCTTCCTCTCCTTCTCCTATAGTTGAAACCTCCCTGGCCTCTTCTTGGCCCTCTCTCCCCACCCCGCCCTATTCATCTGATTCTACCTGTAGTCCTACAGCTCTATCTTCCCCTGCCTCCTCTCCTCCCTACTACCATACTCACTCTAAACAACCCTACCCTCAAATTCCCACCTCTGGGCTCTTCCCCTTGCATCAGGTGGCAGGCGCTGAATGTTTAATCAATGTCTACCAGCCCTGGCCCCTTGCGGACATTTCTCAGATTGAAAAAACAGACTGTGCCACCTATACAAAGAAATTTCAATATTTTACTCAAGTGTATCAGCTAACTTGGAATGATATCTATGTCATCCTCTCCCCCACCTTAACCCCAGAGGAAAAAGAGTCTGGCTGGCTGGCTTCGGAGGCACACACCATCACCGAGGCTCACCGCACAGACCCTGCCTTTTCCCCTAGAGCCCAGGCAGTCCCTAGGCAAGATGCAAATTGGAATTATCAACTAGAAGGACAAGGCGCCCGTGCCCAGGACCAAATGCTCAGCTGTTTGATTTCAGGGCTCAGAAAGGCTTCCTGAAAGGCAGTAATTTGGAACAAAATGAGAGAAATTACCCAGGATCCAAACGAAAACCTAGCTGCTTTCATGGCATGCCTCTTAGAGGCCCTCACCCTCTACCCCTGGCTAGACCTGGCTAGCCCTGAGGGAAATTAGTTCTAAATAACCATTTCACCTCCCAGTCATCTCCAGATATTATTAAAAAACTCAAAAGACTTGAAGATGGCCCAAATACCCCCCAATGAGAGCTTCTAAATCTGGCTTTCAAGGTCTACAATGGGAGGGAAGAACAGGAGGCCGAAAATAAATTGGCTCTTACCAAAAAAAAAAAAAAAAAAAAAAAAATGCAGCTCCTGGCAGTGGTCCTTAGGCCCTCTCTAAAGGAAAAGGGCCCCAAACCTAATGCCAAATCACCCCCAGGACCCTGCTTCAAATGCAAACAAGAGGGTCATTGAGCGCAAGAATGCCCAAACCCCAAATTGCCCTCTGGGCCATGTCTGCACTGCAAACAAACGGGCCACAGTATTGTGGACTGTTCCTCACTCAAAATGGGGGAAACGTCTACCACTGAGGTAAGTCCCAGACAAGAAGCACTCACAGACCTGCTGGTCCTTGCAGGAGATGATGAAGATTGAAAGGTCCCTGGGCCTCCAACCTCCACAAAAGTCAAGCTTACCTTGGAGGAACCTAGGGTTGCTGTCCAGGAGGCAGGTAAGCCTGTTTCATTTCTTTTAGACATGGGGGCCTCCTGGTCAATCCTTCTATCATACCCAGGGCCAACATTCCTTTCAAATATTACTATAGTCAGAGTTGAGGGCCAACCCCCTCAACCACCCCCAACAGGGCCTGTGCCTTGCTTAATAGGATCACTTAATAGGATCACACTCATTTTTCATTATGCCCTCCTACCCTACACTCTTATTGGGGTACGAGGCCCTAAACTCCACATCTCTCTTTCCCAAAACCCTTGACTCCATCTCCTCTACTAGCTCTGCTACCCTCTAAAACCCCAGCTATCCTGACCTCTCCAACATATTTTCCTTTAGATAAGGTCAATCCCCAGATATGGAATATTTCCCAGTCTACCATAGCCACACATCATACACCAATTAAAATAACTCTTACAGACCCAACCTTATTTCCAAACTACCCACAATTCCTCATCTCACTTAAACATAGACTAGGCATAAACTCCCTAATGGACAGATTACTTAAACAAAAACTTTTAATACCAACCCACTCCCCCTACAATACTCCTATCCTCCCTGTGATTAAGCCCAGTGGATCCTACAGGCTGGTGCAGGACCTAAGACTGATCAACTCTGCAGTCCAGCCAATCACTCCCGTAGTCCATAATCCATACACATTGCTCAGCAAAATTCCTCCAAATACTACCCACCCCTTGGTGCTGGACCTTAAGGATCACCATTTCCCTCCACCCCTCTGCTTACTCTCTCTTCGCTTTCACATGGGAGGACCCTGCCTCTCAGCTGGCTACCCAGCTCACCTAGACAGTCCTCCCCCAAGGGTTTTGCGACAGCCCCTACTTCTTTTCACAAGCTGTGGCTTCTGACTTAGGCCAACTTGACCTGTGCCCTAGTACCCTCCTCCAATACGTCAGTGACTTGCTCCTTTGCAGCCCCTCCCTCTCCTGCTCCCACATTCACACTGTTCTCCTCCTTAACTTTCTAGCACAAAGGGGATATTGAGTTTCCAAATCCAAAGCATAATTATCCTTGACTTCAGTCAGATATTTAGGCCTCCACCTCACCCCCACTACACGAGACCTCACTAGACAGAAAACAAGCCCTCAGGGAGCTCACTGTCCCCACAACCAAACAACAGGTCCTTTCCTTTCTAGGTCTAACCAGATATTTTCACTTTTGGGTACCCTGATTTGCCACCCTTGCTCGTCCTGTTTATGAGGCCACACATGGTCCTCTGGAGGAAGCCCTCAACCCTTTCTTACCTGTCGAGAGGGCCTTCCTGGACCTCCAGGCAGCCCTCCTAAAGGCCCCAGCCTTAGCTCTCCCAGATCTCACTCAGCCTTTTCACATATTTAGAACTGAAAACTTTGAGATAGCCCTTGGAATCTTATGCCAATACAAAGGACCCTCCTTAGCTCCAGTCGCATATTTATCAAAACAATTAGACCATAGGATAAAAGGGTGGTACCCTGTCTATGAGCCTTGGCAGTGGCTGCCAATCTCACCCAAGAAGCTCTGAAACACACTCTTCAACATCCAGTTTTGGTATACTCCCCACACCGCCTGACCGACCTCCTCTCTCATAAGACCCTCCACTTCTTAGTTCCCTCCTGGCTCTAGCTCTTTCATTTAACCTTCATTGAAAACTCCCTCATATCCCTCCAGCCTTGAGGACCACTAAATCCAGCCACCTTACTTCCCCTACGTCAGGCTCATCCCACACACTCACGCACTCAATCTGAAGATCTCTTTCCTAAGGTGACTCCTATACATTATACCCCCATTCCCCAGGCACAATTTCCCTGATTCATGGATGGAAGCTCCACACAAACACCCAAGGACTCTAGAGCAGGATATACAATAGTCTCATTACATGCCACTATCGAGGTTGGGCCCCTACCTCCAGGAACATCTTCCCAAAAGGCTGAACTAATAGCTCTAACACATGCCCTCACCCTAGCCACAGGAACCACTATTAATATATACACCGATTCAAAGTATGCTTTTCACATTATTCACCAACATGCAGCCGTATGGGCCATATGGGTAGTTTCTTACTACCAGAGGATTCTCTGTTGTCAATGAGGATCTCATATTCAAACTCCTAAAGGCCACCTCCTTACCTGCCCAGACTACCATTCTACACTGCAAAAGTCATCAGAGCGGCACAGACAAAATAACCAAGGGAAACAACTTAGAAGAACAATGACCCAAAGGAGCTGCCCTTCTCTCTTGTCATGTCTCATAATGCTTACTACAGCTCCACACACTCCAACAAACCTGACATAATCCATTCACAAAGAGAAACTTTGTCCAAACCCTAGTGCCTCAGGGATGGCTTCTGCTGGAGGGCAAATATCGCTTGCCACTCAAGCTACACAGTTCCTTACAGACTTACACAACTCCCTACACATTGGATGGTGCCCTCTCAGTAACCTCCTGCATCTTGTTATTTATCACAAGGGATTAACTAAGACTCTACAAGGTATCACAAACCGCTGCACCACCTGTGCCCAAGTCAGTCCCCAAGGAGTACTCCAGCCTCCAGTCTCCTTTTAACCTCAACCGTTTATTTATTCATTCATTTATTATTATTATTTTTTTTAATTTTTTTTAGACAGGGTCTCACTATGCAGTTCAGGCTGGCCTTAAGCTCACTTTTGTAGCCCAGGCTTGTCTTGAACTCACACTGATCCTCCTGTCTCAGCCTCCCAAGTGCTGGGATTATAGGTGTGTGCCACCATGCCCGGCAAAATCTCACCAGTTTCGAGTATCTCTCCCGGCCAAGACTGGCAGGTAGATTTCACCCATATGCCTTGCCACAAAAAATTCAGGTACATCCTTATTCTAGTGGACACCTTCACAGGGTGGATTGAGGCCTTTCCCACAAAAGGAGAAACAGTTGACATAGTATGCTCTATCTTACTAAACCATCTTATTCCTCCCTTCAGTTTCTCAACCTCCATATAGTCAGATAATGGACCTGCCTTTATTGCTAAAATCACTCAACAAATATCTCATACCCTAAATGTAAGATGGTGCTTCACACTCCCTACAGCCCTCAATTCTCAGGAAAGGTAAAAGGCCAACCACCTCATCAAAGCCCAACTAACCAAACTCTCCATAGAAACCCACCAGTCCTGGCCAGATCTCCTACCCGCTGCCCTTGCCCAACTCTGTGCTGCCCCCAGACAACCCTTTGGGCTTAGCCCTTATGAACTTATGTATGGGAGACCCCTGCTTCTACCCACCCTACCTCTAGGCCCAACTCCCAACCCACTTGCCAACTACTTGCCACTGCTCTCTGTTGTATGTTATGTGTTGGTACCGAAAGAAACTGATGCCGGAAGAATAAACTGATCTGGGGTGGATGACCTCCAATAGGGAACCTCCAAATGGTATAGGGGAAATCAATCCCCAGCCTGAAAAGTACCTGGGACAAGTTCCTGTTCTATAAAACAAAATAATGAATTTTAGGAACAAATGAAGGTAATGAGCAGAACATATTTATTAAGGGAAAGAAAGTTCCTGTCCAAGAGAGGGATAGGAATGGGGTCTCCAGTGGGTGTCCCCCAGAAGCTGTCTTTTCCAGGGGCTTTTATAGAGGAAAACCATGTGGTGAGGTGGATCTAAGGTTGTGGAGAAGACATGGGAACTCGCTTAGGTGGGCATGAAGTGGGACAAAACTATGCTCAACCAATGAGATTACAAGCACCATTGCTCAGGTAAAATTGATTAAATCTAGTCTCTTCCTGTTGGAGGTTGGCCTAGTAACTTTATTGGGCTCTTTCAAGGTGATTGATACCTACTTAGGATATCAATCCTTGATGTCCATCCCTAGGGAAGTATGTAGCTGTATTTGTTTATTCTTGTCTTGAGACCTGGTCCATGGTGGAGGAGTGTCTGTCTCTAGTTGTAAAGTCACCATGTCTTCCATGTTGTCCTTGAGGGCCTGGCCCTAACTGCCTACAATATTTCTATCTAATTCAGCTGCCTACAACAGAACAACTAGAAGACCCAATGAATTTTTTTCAGAGGTCTCACTGAGATTTGTCTCCCTCAAAGTGAGCCCAGAACCCCTGAAGCTTCTCAGCTTTATTTTTGGGCTAGTGAACATGATCACATGAGGGCCCTGTTCTCTATTGACTTCCACCTTTTCCCTATCACTAGGTTCACACAAATGCTAATTAAAAACATTCCAAGCCGGGCATGGTGGCACACACCTATAATCCCCGCACTTGGGAGGCTGAGGCAGGAGGATCAGTGCGAGACCAGCTTGGACTACAAAAGTGAGTTCAAGGCCAGTCAGAACTGCATAGTGAGACCCTCTCTCAAAAAAGACAAAAAAAAAAACATTCCAAGCAGAGGAGGAAACAACCATTAACATCCCAAGCAAGGGAGGAGACAACAAACGAGGTACCATCAGGATAAGCTGTTATGTGCCTTCTTGAATCCCAGCTTCCCAGAATTCCCAACTACAAACTGTCCCTGGCTTTGTTTACTATTCTCTGCTTCTTAAGATGCTAGTTTCTTATCTCTATAGCTCTCATTAACTCCCCATCTCCTCAGACAGTATGCAGACCAGTGCCTTCCTAAACCTGATAATGATTCAGCTCCCCTGCAGGTTCAGCCTGGAGACCAAGTCTTCTTAAAAGACCTCACCCCTCCATCCAAAAAGCATCGCTGGTCTGGCCCACACATGGTTATCCTGAGCACACCAATTTCTTCAGAGCTCCTGGGAAGACAAGCCTGGGTCCATCTTTCCAATCTCTAAAGGGTCCCACCACCAACTGATCAACAAACAGAGAAGCAAACTTGGTTATGCCAACCTTTCCCCTACAAAATTTCTTCTCAAACGGCCCCCACATTAGCTCCAATCCCAGAATGAAGACCATATTCTTCCTGACTATTCACATCCTGTTTCATCCTTGTTCAACACTCCTCCAACAACCTCAACAATTATACTGGAAACTTGTAACCTACACTAGGCCCACATATCCCCACAGAAAGGTTACTGGTGGCCCTTATCAATGGCAAGTGGCCCTTAACTCTTCCCATTGCCATCCCTCCCATTGCCCTTTTGTCTTTCTGATCTCTGTTGCCTGTAACCTCCATCCTTTTCCCTGTGGTTCACAATACTGGCACCAGACATACAGCCACCAACCAAAATACCTCTGCATTCACAATGCACTCACTTTGTAGTGCAATGATAATTGTCCAGCCTGGAATGACATCTTGGCACACCCCTCAAATGGAAAAATACAAACTTTTCACATCAATACTAAATACTCATACTGACCACAAACATCTGCAGATATTTACACAAAATCTGCCAAGGTATCCCTGCAGCTCATCCCCTCTCAAGTACCATGTGCCTCATACCACTGCAACTACATTTACCTCACCATCCATTACCCACAATCAGACATATGGGACTATAGGATCACCCTCACCATTTGGATTGACACTGTTGGACAAGACTCATGTGGGTTCATCCATATTCATAAGACACCTTACATGGCCCCTGATATTGACGGTGCCTCCCTACAAAAATCAGCCTTACTTCAATGGCCCTCATAGCTCTCAAACTTCTCTCCTACACTTATACTAATCTCTATGAATGTTGGTTATGCTCATCTATACATCAGCCAGACATAATAGCCATTCCTACGAGCACCACCTGCTAAAGCTCTTGCCCATTTATTAGACCTCTAGCCCTAAATATTTCCCTCATGGTTCCCACTACCTCTTATAACCTTCCCTACTCCACTGGATGCTCCATGAGTCTTTCATGTAATTCCTTCTTTCCCCACCTTCCCACTTGTAAAAATGTCACACGGCTCTTTCTATGTGGCTCCTTAGTCTACCCCTGCCTTCTGTTAGGTCTTCAAAGCACTCCAGTTCTAATAGTTCCTAATCTTAATATCTATACAGAAGAGAAATTTGCTGATGACTATTTCTTGGCTAACCTCCCTACATCACCTGAACAGTGCAAACTGTGCACTTACTCCTACTGAATATTTGTGAATATGTTACAATTAATCGAGACTCTAAAGGAGCAGGCACTCTAAAGGAGAAAGAAACTTTGACTGTGACATTCCCATATGGAATACAAAACAGAAAGAGATCTGGACGTCTCCACATTACCTCTTAATTGATTCCCCCTCAAGGCATCCCATGAGTAGACCACTCCAGAGCAGTTGGATGCTCATAGGGAGAGACAAGATCCAACCAGCATATCCACCCTCAGAGTGGCGCACGATCCTTGCCTCCTGAGAATCTCCTAAACCATGCAAACCGTGTACTTACTCCTATAGAATATTTGTGTAACAGTAATGTCTACAAGAGGAAGCATAACTATTTCATAAAAAGTTGAGTTGGAAGCAGAGCGCATTTCCTATGGTACTGTAAAACAGACTAACTTTTGAGATAAACAGAAGAGACAATTGACTGGAAGAATTTTGCCCTAATGCCCTAGGGCAAAGATATCTTCAAGACACTTGCGTTCTTCCATCTAGTCACCAGAGCCACCTTTCCTATTAAATCTTTAGAGCCCACAGGTAAAAAGAAAATCACATTTGTCATCTAGCAATCATGTTTTACATATTGGTAAAAACACTTTAAAGCTGACAAAAATCTTTCACTCTTAGTTAACATGTAAGGTACAGATGTAAGTCATCCTTAACATTTGCTGTAAGATGTGAACTATTGTAAGCTGCTTTAGCCTAATTTCTGAAGAAGTGACTCATTTAGCTGTCTTACTGAAAAACTCAGGTAGAATTTCTAGTTTACTAGCAGAGAGAAAAAGTATAACAGGCAAAGGAAGATCTTTTAATGGTAAAGACCTAGTTTCCACTAAGAAACCTTTGGGTCTGGCCACTATCCTCAGGTGTTCTTAGTTTCTTTGACTCACACAACCAGAGTTCAATCTCCAGAAAGGAATCTAGCGGTATCTCTGGTCAACATTCCATCAGCCATAGGCTTCAATGGGGATTCACCAAAGAACGGCTAGGGAAACCTGTCCTCCGCTTCAAAGAGTGGCAGCTGCTCTAAGAGCATTTACTAGCTGGCAGAGTAACCACTGTTTGTCCAAGTTCTATAAGGGATAGTTAAAGCCTGAACAAGGTTACCTAGCACTTTAAAATAAAGGTTTTAAAGTCCAAAACTTAGTTATTACGCACCTAAATAATTAGGCTTAGGAGAAAAGGTTATGATCCTCCCTTGCACTAAGTGTGTTTCAGTCCCATACCTATGGTGCTTTCAGAGATAGCTTCTTCTGGTGTCACCCAGAAGCTGGTTCTCTCCACTGTGTCTCAGGTTTAGCCTCCTGAAGGAGACCTGCCCAGAGCACTAAGCTGGGACATGGCTTTTATATGTATCCTCCTGGATGGGCATAGTCCTCTTTGTCTCATCTGACCCAGAGACGGAGTATGTGTCCTTTTTCAATAATGACTTCCCTGTCTTTGGTGTTAACAGATGCTCATTTTCTAAGGGCTTCATTTAGTTGGAAAAGTCCATATCATTCTCCTAGCTGTACATGCCTCTAAAAAAGAAAGTATAAAGAGGTAGGAAAATCAGGAGTAAAGTCAAAGCGAAGAAACTGAAACAGAGAAGGCCTGACATTTCCTCTAGCATGTAGAGGGAGTTCAGAACCAGTCTATCTCAGTGAAACCTGTCCTCCAAGTCTTTAAGAACAGTTGCCCACCTAATGTCATTTAATTGGCAAAAGGAGTCCCGTGTTTTATAGACAGGCATGTGTATTTCCTAAGTACAAGCTAGTTATAAAGTCCTATTTTACAGAAGTTTACTAATCTTATTCTCTCTAGCACTGTTGTCTAAAGTCAAGCAAGGAATACCAATACACTTAACATCTAGTTCAAATACAACATATACAAGTACACTGTTATAAGCTAGCTTAAATGACTCCATTTTGTACTACTTTAGGAGCTCCTTGTCCTTTAGCTCACCGTGCCCCACCATAAACCAAGGAATGTGCTAAACCCTTTAGAGATAAGATGAGACCCCAGGTATCCCAATGCTCAAACTAAAAATTGACTTAACCCCTGCCCTAGTTGACACAAGCCCTCCTACCCCAAGGCAAACTCTGCCTTTGCCTTTGTTTAGTCCTACCTCTATTGTTCTACTTGACCAAAACTTTGTATTCCCCCTTGATGTAAGCTGACTCTGCTACCCTTCTCTGTAACAAATTTTGTGACAACTAAATCTTATGAAGTTCCCCTCTCCAATCAGAGACAACTGCTAAGTTTCCCCTCACCCCACTCCTGGGCTGTGGTTGCTCCCTTTTAAAATCCTTTGTCCCCTCTCAGGGGGCGAGCCATTCTCCTGACCCACAGGAGAGTGTGGCCACTGAGCTCAGCTAAATAAAAAGTGCTCCAAATTTTTGCTTTTTGATCTTTGTTTTCTTCGCGATGTGCAGTATACACAACAGTCATAAAATGTCCTATTAGAGAAATATCTTGACCTTATAACATTTCTGTGTTTTAACTTAGATTTACCAATACAACATTTTGACTAACATTATAACAAAACCACATAAGAGACGAAACATAAGCAATTGTAAGCAGTCTTAACTAAGCTACGTGAGAAAACAAAATATGAGCAATGGGCAAAGACATCAACATGTAAAGCACAAAGTTTGTTACCTAAGCAAGTTCCCAATTCAGAATTTATGAAAGAAAAGCAAACTCATACCTCCATCCAGTGATCTCAGTGGAACCTCTAAATGATGCAGGAAGAAAACACTGATCTGGGGAGGATGACCTCCAACAGGGAACCTCCAAATGATATAGGGAAAACTGATCCTCAACCTAAAAAGTACCTAGTTCATGTTTTCTAAAACGGAAGAATGAATTTTAGGAACAAACGGAGGTAATGAGCAGAACATATTTACTGAGGGAAAGACAGCTCCTGTCTGAGAGAGACAGGAGGGGGTTCCTGAGTGGGTATCCCTGGGGAAGCTGCCTCTTCGAGGGACTTTTATAGAGGAGAAGACATGGGAACTCGCTTAGGTGGGCATGAGGTAGGACAAACACTATGGTCAACCAAAGAATTTACAAGCACCATTGCTCAGGTAAAATAGATTAAAATTGGGATCCAATGGGAAGGCAAGTCACACAGCAAGTGGGCAAGAATAGCACCTGTTTGGCTTGGGCTCATGACTGAGGTGATTGATACTTATTTAGCATATCAATCCCTGATGCCCACCCTTAAGGAAGTATGTAGTTTTTTTGGTTTATTCATCTTGAGATCTAGCCCACAGTGGCGGAGGAGTGTCTGTCTCTAGTTGGAAAGTCACCTTCTCTTCCATGTCATCCGTGAGAGCCTGGCCCTGTCTGACTGCCTATAATATTTCTAATTCAACTGCCTATAACAATGGGAGCCACCTTAGGAGGAGCTGCCAGACTAGGAACATCCCTAGGGTTTTATTTACACCTGGTCAAACAGCTGACAGAAGAAATCATCTGGCACCCTTTTTCTATCAAAGAGGGTCAGGGATGATAGGTCAGGATTCAAAGTTTTCCATCACCTTGCCTCAAACACTTCCTCTTAGCTTCCCAGGGCATCTTGCCCCAAACATTCCTTCCCTCAGTTTCCTAGGTAAACTATCCAACCCTAATCCCAACCCTGCCCCACATTGTACTCTGGTCTCAGCTCACTTTCTCTTGACTTGTGTTGGTCTCAACTCACTCCCTTCTGACACAAATAAAATTAAAAAGGAAGATAAATGATGTCCACCTAAATCTAGCTGTTCCACCTCACCCTGAAATTTGTGATCTGGTTGTTACCTGGCTGCTCCAACCCATGATTACCCTTCCTGAAAGATCCTATAAAGCCTCCTGACTCCCTTTTATCCAGTGCTGCCTTGATCCACGAGGCAGCCCCTGCATGTGCTTCTAATAAACCTGCTCTATTCATGTCAGTGCATCTGGTCTGATATTACATGGGTTTGGCCGTCCAGATTTAACTTAACAATTAATATGCTGAGCTGTAAAAGGCTCAAGTCAACAACTTCTGACAATTACCAAATGTGGTGATAATTCACAACTATTATGTACTATTGGTCTCTATTGGGTTATTTTGCTGAATTCAAGTACCTACAATCTTTGGACTGGTATCAAGTATGAGAAGGTCCTTTAAAGATTTCCCCAGATACAGTTTCTCTAACTGCAATGGAATACCCATCTCTGACAACACAAAACAAAAAGGGTGGATATGTCTGGAGCCATGGAAGCTAGCAAATCAACAAATGTTTGTATGTGGGACTAGACCTCAGTGCCTAAAGCAAACAAGCTATCTCAGTCCTGAGATAAACACCCTGTCTGGTTAAAGTCGGCCATTAGTCACCATGAAACCTTGTGTCACATGTTACTAACTTTGCAAAAGTATAAATGAAATATATTTTCATTGTGAAAAAAATATATGTATGTATACAAAAGATAGGATAGATACACAGCTACTTTCTCTTAGTTCACTGAGAAGAAAGGCCTGTACTAATATTGTTTAGACAAGATATCATGTCTGCATCCTGCCCTCTGACTACTGTGAGGACAATAATAAGCAAGGTATTAATTATTTTAACTGTTCTACTAACCTATTTTGAAACTGCTTCATTGCTATTTTATCTTTTTTTCTCATTAAAATGAACTTTTAAAAAAAGAAAAAGAAATCACGGTCTTTATCCTGCTTAAATATTTTTGGCTATTATGGGCTAGAAGGGATGTATGAGTTGTATGTGAGCAAGTAATTTATGTTCAACTGTTAATCTAGATGCCCCAGAAACATCAGGTTGTAGTGATGACAATGACTTCAGATCTTGAGGATCACAGTAAGGAAAATATTATTTAGTCTGTGTGCTGCAAGTGTGTGTGTGTGTGTGTGTATGTGTACTATACTTGGGGTAGACTCAGGGCCCCTTACATCCTCGGGGTGCACCCCCCTTTTTAAATTTCTATTTTATTTTGAGAGAAGATCTCACTAAATTGCTGGGATTGAGCTTGAATTTGAGATCCTCCTGCCTCAATCTCCAGAGTGCTGGGGTTATAGGTGTGCCTATTATCCGGCTTTGTTTCTTTTTCCTACCTCACCACTGAACTCTTTTTCGAACTTGGAGATAAATACTGGCCTCGAATTCCCAATTGTCCTTGTTCTGATTCCAAGTAGCTGCTGAAATTACAGCTGTGCACCACTAAGGCCAGATAGTTACAACCAAGAAGGTAGACATTTAGAAGTGATCCAGTTCCACTTTTCGCTGAATCTGAGTCTTTTCTCCACTCAGAGGCCAGGTCTCTTGACAGCTGCGGCACAGGCTGCACATACTGGGAGTCACACCGCGCAGCCAATGAGCGTGCGGCATGTGGGTCCACGTGCTAGGAGTTCTTGCCAATCGCTGTCCTCCGTTTCTTCCGCTCCTCTACTTTACCGTAGCGTATGTTTGAGGCTACCAGCTGACATTGTGACTTTGGGCGGAAGTGAATTGAAACTGAGCGATTAAAAATTAGGTAAAAGACCGATTTGTCTACTCAGTATCAAGGCTTAGCCAGAGCTCGCTGCAGATCCTCGAGACTAACGAGAGCCGTCAGTAAAACGCAGGCTCTCCTCGGGCGCCCACACTTAACATGGCACCTGCCCCATCCCGGTTCTGAGTCCGCTTGCTTCCGTGATGGCGTCAACAGGGCGACAGTGGCCGTTCCGCCCATTTCCGGGCCGTCTCCGCAGACTCTCAGCGGCCCGGCCCGGGTAAGTTGTAGGTGTTGTGGCCCCCGGTTCAGGGGAGGCGGAGGGGGGGCGAGCCCAGGAGACGCGCTGACCACCCCGCTTGCCCGCAGGTAACCTGCTGGGGACGGGCTGGGCCGGAGGCCTGCACGGCGCGGGTGTCCGAGACAGGGAGGCCTTGGTCGGCCTGAGGCCCTGGGGCTGCTCGCCGCGCGTGACGTTTACATTTAGGATGAAAATGAGACCCCGCACGGAGGTAGCTTTGCTGAGTTTTGGGGTGCTACCCCGTTAAAGTTACGCTTGGTTCCTGTGGCCTTAAAGATTCTTTGGGAAGCATCACTGCTCAGCCTGAGAGGCTCATAGAGCTCAACGCGAGGGATACGGACGAGCACGCACAATGGTCCTTGAGTTAGAGACCCCCACCGCGCTACAAAGTGGAGCTGGGACCCACACTTGCTCTACCTGGAGAATAAAGTTGCAGGCTCCCTGACTTCCATAACGGAAAGAGAGACTGGTTTTCAGGACTGGTCAGTAAGAGACATGAGGAGGGTTTCTAGGGAGAAACTTAAACCGCGCACTGGGGAGTGAGGCCCCAAGGATCCGTAGCTGGGTGGTGTAGTCAAGACAGGCAATCGAGGATGCATGTTCCTACTGTCTGTTCGCTCGCCCTCTGAGGGGCTTTGCAAAACGCAAGCCACTTACAGGTGTTTAACATTGAGAACCGCTGCCCATGAGAACTACTGTTTCCTTGAGGGTGGAGGTCTGTGAGAGGAAGCACAATTTACAGGTGAAAAGAGATGGTTTATTCACAAGTGATAAAGGCTAATTTGTGAGTTAAAGGGGCCTTGTCACATCGGATAAAAATTTAAACAGGGCTTTTGTCCTGGATCTGTGGTCCTTTAAAATATAATTTTAGCCAGGCATGGTAGCACAGGCCTATAATCCCAGCACTTGGGAGGCTGAGGCAGGAGGATCGGCACGAGTTCAAGACCAGCCTGGGCTACAAAAGTGATCTCAAGGCCCGCCTGAACTTCATACTTCATATCGAGACCATCTCAAAAAGACAAAAAAAAAAAAAAAAAAAAAAAAAAAAAAAAAAAAAAAAAAAAAAAAAAAAAAAAAAAAAAAAAAAAAAAAAAAAAAATATATATATATATATATATATATATATATGCACACACATATATATTTAAATTCTGATATTCCTTGCCTCCTATGCTTATTTCCCCTGTCATACCTCAGTTCCTGAACCAGATCAAAACAAAGGCAAAGGGTGATGTACTCTGTAGACACTAAAGCATCCATTAGTGCCTTTGCTTTTTTAAATTTTTGTTTATTTTTTGCACAACCAGGGATTGAACTCAGGACCTTGCGCTTGCCAGGCAGGCACTTGTGCCCGTGAGCTGTCTCCCTGGCCCAGATTAGTAGTGCCTTTGCTATTGGAATTCTCAGCTAGAGGAGCAAGGCAGGCTCACAATTTGCTTAGAAGTGAACAGAGAAATAGGTCCTCTAGGAACACAGGTTTCTTAGTTTCCCATGGATCTAGCCCAGGGCTTTCCCTTTGTACTGGTGGCCAGCCCTGCTTGAAGAAGTGAAAGAGGAGGGAGAGAGATCAGTCAGGTTTATTTATTTTGGATCTTTGAGATAAAGCTACAAAGTTCAGTAGACCTTAAATTCACTTATGTAGCCCAGGCTGGCTTAGAACTCCCAGTTGTCCTGCATCAGCTTCCCAAATTACGGGCTAATATCATGTGACACCATGCCCAGGAGACCATGGCAAAGATTCAAGCCAAAGACTCCAAATCTAACATTTGATTATAGAGTGAAGGAGATAAATTCTGGTCATATCAGCCAACTTCTGTCAGTGCCTTCAGGATACTTGAGTTCTCTCAAAAAATTGAGTCATCTCTTTTTAACATTTTAAATGGCATTTTTTTACTCTCTTAGACCTGAAATGAACTACTGTAAAAGTTTTACCAGTTTTAACTTCTTCCTAATGCTTTCCTAACAGTTAATTTTTATGCAGTGGTATTCATAATTTTGAACCATGCGTTAATAGATATTGTAAGGCTGTGTTCCCACAATGAATATTTTGCTGTTTAGAAATAACTAAGCTAGGCCGGGGAGATAGCTCAGGGGCACAGTTGCCTGCCTGGCAAGTGCAAGGTCCTGAGTTCGATCCCCAGTTCTGAAGAAAAAAAAAAAAAAAAAAAAGTTAAGAGAAATAACTAAGCTAATTAAATGTCTGTTACTGTGATGTACTATCTGTCATTTACCTGGGCAGAACCCTGAGTCCCAGTCATCCTCTCTTTGGAAACAAGCAAACATCTGGCTCCATGCCAAGAGGGTGTTCATTTATTTGTAATTCCTTATTCTCAGTTTTTTTCCTTTATGGTGTGTTGATTTTGAGAGGCAGTGTTTAGTGACTGTGAAGGCTGCTAGGCTACCTTCAGAGAGACACTTAATTCATTAGTCTAGTCTGACTGGTTTTTCAGAAAAGAGTTAAAGAGAAATAGAGGTTTTTTGGCTTCTGAAGGAACAGTTGGAGGCAAAAAGCGTGGGCATCCTGAAGCTGCCTCAGAGAAAGGAGCTGGCAGTGAGGAGTCCCTGAGGCAAGCAGGAAATGGCTTCAAAGTGGCTTTCTTTCTGGCTTCCTGCACCTCAAGGTGGAGGGTAGTAATGTGCCTATAAATCGGCCTAAACTGTTCCTCCAGCGTTTGCTTTTTATTTATTATTAGCTGACTTCTGCTTGCCAAGTTTCTGCTTTCAGTGCTTTGTCTGCAGTAGTCCCAGGCCCCACTTCCTGGCATCTGACCTTCAGGTGTAGCACTAACAGAAAATTCCTAATTCATACTCCTGCCTAGACAGTGATATGTAGCCAGTTTCTTCACTGAGGCCAAAGTCATAAGCACCAGATTCCTGAACTATGCCCAGGTATCTGTGGAAGTGAAGTCCAGGTACTAAGCATGACTTTCCCTCTCAACAGAGCTGGCCTCAGGCTGAGAGGAGCCACTGCCTCTCCACCGTAGATGGAAGATGCTTTTTCTCCATTATGTTTCATAAACTTTGTCATTTCAGTAGGAATTTATCCTATAGTTGAAGTAGTAGATTGTTTGTAGTACTTTCTTTTGTATGAACTGTGTGTTTGTGTTTCGTTGTGTTGTTTTGTTTTGAGATAAGAGTCTCACCTTGTAACACAGTCTGGACCTGAGCTTGGCATCCTCATACTTAGGTTTTCCAGAGTCCTGAGATTAGAGACATGAGCCAGGGAGCCTGGCTTGTGTCAGCTTTAAGAAATGAGTAGCTCAGTGGCTTTGTTATACAGCAGAACATTCTTAGACTTTGCAGAGCTTTTATGCTAGATTGCTCCAGCCCTTGTGTGTAGTGTGTTCCCTACGTCCTGAAGTACAGGGATCCGTGCATACTGTACTTTGTGTATTAGGTATGTGTTTGAGCTGCACTGCATAGACAAAATAGAAAGTGGTATATGGAACTTTACCCAAGTAGGGGAAAATCCAAGTGGAGAATTTATGTAGAATGACTGTTGGACAAACTGGATTTTTCACAGAAAATTTATGGAGGTCTATGTAGACTTTTGCCTGTGTTGTTTAGAACTAGTGGTTTGCTTGCCACATTTCCAGAGTTAATAAGAATTTTTTAAATTTATTATGTAAGGACCAAATTGAAAACTGATTGTCATGGATTTTTCCAGACGTATCCCAGTCAGTAACATGGGTTTAAAACAAATGTGTGCCAACAATGAATCATTGAAAGACTTGTACGTAGATATCTAGGCTCTTGGTTTCTCATAAGCAGTGGTAGAGCTTTGTGCTCAGCTGTCATCAGAGGAAGTTCCCCTCATGGCAGGTGCCCCTGTCCTTCACCGTCTACCCAACTGCTGTGCACTGCCTATTGTAAAGCCCGATATGTTCATGTTGTACAAGATTCAGGAGGAATGGGCACATATAGACATATTTATGAAATTATATACAGTTTGATGCCCTACAGCAAACCTTCGTTAATACTGTAGCTTATATCTAGTATAAGTCTCTTGTGTACCTAGGTATGTATGTATTGTTTGTGGACTCCTGCCCTTTCTGTTTTCCCACTCTGGCTTTTGAAAAGTCTCTGAAGCTAAGTTGCCCAGGCTGGACTGAAATTTGCCTGTGCTGCTGCCTCAGCCCCATGAATGCTGGGATTATAGGCGTGTGCATCATACTTAACCATATGTGTCTCTTTTTAAAGCAACTTTACTAAAGAATAATTGATACAGGAACTATACATACAGTATACAGTTGTACAAGTTTTGATATTGCTAATTATTCATTACCCTCATCCTCATCAACAAAACCCACCCCTCCAAGTTTCCTCACTCCCCTTTGTAATCTTTTCCTTCTCAGTGTCCCCTCTCTAGGCAAACACTGATCTATTTTCTATTAGTAGTTTGCATTTTCTAGAATTTTATTTGTGTATGTTTTAGATTTTGTGATTATATAGTTTTGAAATTTCCTCTTTTTGGAAATTACAATTTGGAAAAAAAAAAATGCCAATATCGTAGTGCTGGGATTGAACCAGCCTTGTGTATTTCTTGCATGCATTCTAACACAGAGCTATACCCACAGTGCAGGGTCCATTTAAGCCTTGTTATTTATCATGGTCAAAAAGTATAACTGCTAAGGGTCAGCAAGACAGCTCAGTGGACTGAGTGCCTGCTTAGGCAAGCATGGAGGCAGGGGTTTGATCCTGAGTACCACTTGCCCTGCCAGCCTTGCCCTCGGGCATGCTGATCCGTATTTATTAGTAAAAGTCCTTACTTAAAATTCCTAAAGAGAAAACATTCTCTCAGGCTTTCACAGAGAGCAAACTGGTCAAGCAATGGCCGTGATTCATCCAGACGGCTGACACTGACAACAGTTCTACAAAGAACTATACCTGGTTTCAAGGTAAATCCCGAGGGGATTTGACTGACCTTGGAAGATACAAAAGTTACATGTTTTGTTATATAGGTCTTACTTAACTTA
>PVKN010007685.1:12809-26331 GCA_004027915.1 Capromys pilorides | reverse complement strand
TTAAATTTTATTTATTTATTTATTTGTTTGCTTGTTGTGTTTGTTTGTTTCTTTATTTATTCATTTTGTGGCTGGCTCAGCCTGCCCTGGTAGTGGCGCTGGCGCAGCATGTGGTGCCGGGGATCGAACTGCAGTCCCCGCAGTTGCCTGAGCCCTCCTAAGCAGGCGCTTTAGACCACTGAACCATCTCGCCGGCCCCAGTACAAATAGATTTTTACAGAAAGGTAAAAGTTTGTTTTTGGAATGCTTTTGCACAATGAATGTGGTCTTTGCTGTGAAATTTGTCAGTTTGCTGATAATTTCTCAATGTATGGATGGAGGAACTCGGGTGTGTGCACACAGAGAGGACTCAGTGTGCCCGCTGTGGCACACATGTCATAGGTTCACCACCATAGCTATAGGCCATGGTTCAGAGGGGAGGGGCTGCAACTCACATGTGATGAAGTCCCCTGCACCTCTGTCCTCAGGCTATCACATGCATATCTCCCATCACACCGTTTCCACTCCAATGAGCTTTACACATTGATTACTGGGAGCACTGGGTCTGAACAGAGATTCCGTGGCCCCAGTCATTTGCCAGAGGTACTGTAAAAAGGTGCCACACACTGCACAGGTTAGTGCAATAGAAATGTATTATTTCAAAATTCTAGGGGTGTGAACAGGGTCTTGCTCTTTGTGAAGCAGCTAGGGAAAGACCTGGCTAGGGCTCTGTCCCAGGGTCTGATGGCCCAGAAGCTTGCGGCCACAGCACACACTTTTCCCATCTCCTTGTTTCTACTTTAGTGTGACTTTTTTTTTCCCTCCAGAAAATGTCTTTGCATATAGTCCTGGCTTTGAACTTGGGATTTTCCTGCCTCTCCTTCTTAAATCTTGGGATTATAGGCATGTGACACCCCCTCTGACTTTGATTTCATCTTAAGTACATTATCAAAGATTAATTTCAAATAAGTCACATTCTGAGGTAATGAGGATCAATATTTTAAAATGAATTTTAGGGGACACAGGTCTATACATAACAATGACTAAAATAAGGTACGAAGGCCACATCATGAACATAATGAATAACAACTTGGACAGTCCTATCATCATTAATCTAATCTCCATTCAGTCTAAATGGGGCCATTTAGTATCATAAACTACTCATTTGTCCTTTTTTTTTTCTTTTGGTACATTTTTGTAACTTTCCACATCCAGTTCCTCAGCTCAGTTTCCAAGAGCAATATGATAACCTTTGTTTAGAGAGGTTCTTTGGGTTTACATATTATATTAGTAACCTGTAGTGTGTTTATTGATAAATTACTTTGTGATCATTTCTTTGACATCCTCAAAAGACTAGGTCTAACATCTATGACTTATCTTGATCATCTAATAGTGCACTATAGTCTGAAACAAACAGGAGTTTATCAAAAAGCAATCATCTAAAATAAATTCAAACACTATAGATCTAAAAACAATGTACTTGAGGCTAAATTTAGACTTTGCCCACAGAAGTACACATCAAGTTCAACCTTTGGTCTCGGCACATGGGTTCCTATTCAGCGTGTCCATCACTTCTGCAAGTTCTACACATTCATCCAGTCCTTTTCCTGCAGATGCTAAGATCTCGCCTTCCACCCAAAGCTAAAAAGCACCGCCTGGTGTCCCAGTGCTGGCACCACTGAGCCCGACAGCTGCACTCCCCTCCCTCAAAGCCAGCACTGTTTCTCACATGAAAATGAAAAGATATAAGACATTCTTAAAATTGAGCCTTAGAAAGTCCCAAGTGAGATTCAATCTTTGAAAGTAATTGAACCCCCTAAACTCAGACCTGGTTTGCTTTATGTGCCAGCAGGAAAAAGATGTGGTACCTAGAGCTATACACTTAAACACCTCCTTCAGATGCCAAGGGCTTATGCATCTTTCCTGATTTCCTGAAAGACCCTTGAAAAACAGGTGCAGACTGAAGAGGCATCCCATAATTCTTCCCTCTCTGAATAAAAATTGAGGATGTATTTGCCCTTCTTGCACAGTTCATGTACAGAGGCACTTTCAAAGCATGTGCTTTAGCCTGGGTATGGTGGCACACACCCGTAATCCCAGCGCTGGAGAAGCTAAGAAGAGAAGGATCACTATGAGTCTGAGCTGTGTAGTGAGACTCTGTACCAAATACATAAATGAACTAAAAAAGAATATGCTTCTCCCAAGCTTACCACCAGCCTCCTCAGAAAAGATGTTCCACATAAACAGGTAAAGGTTCTAAAGAGATTTTTTTAAAAATTTTAGATAATTTCTATCACAGCTGAGGAATTGTATTTGCAGGGACTTTATTTTTTGTATCAGTTATTTAATTACTGCTTTTAAAATTCATATAAAAGACTCTGCTACAGATTAAGGATCTGCCTGGAAAAAACATTTTAAATTTAAAAAGTGCTGTGCCCACATTTACAAGAATTATAGCATCGTAGGTTGAAAAGGAATTGCTCTATGGAAAGTAAAAGTATAAATACAGTGCTTTAAGCTTCAGCATTATATTAATTTTTTTTAAAACAACTGTTCTTTTAACACTGAATGTTATTATGAGAGGATAAAAAATCAGAATGATTTGTACAAGTCCCAGTTTCCCTCATGAATACCCTCAGGCCTGTGACCTACTGCCCTAGTCGACTTGTACGGTAGTAACTCAATGTTACTCCTAAGGAAATACTAACCCGACTTTTGCTATGCAATTTTCTTTAATTTAGGAAATATTCTGCTCAAGCCTTTACATCTTTATAACATGTAGTCTTAGGAGAAAATGAATGAGGAAACAGACAGCGTTTTAAGCCACTTGTGGCCGCCCTTAAATTGCTTTCTCCAGTTAAAGTAAATGTGTGTTTGTAAACCAAGTGTTATGCAAGAGTAGATGCCCCAAGCAGCCATATGTTATTTTTCCTATGTAGGAGAATGTATTATTGTGAAAGTGCAATATTAGGTAGCACTGGAGGATAAAACGATGCTCTTACCACCACAAAAGGAGAAGTATGAAAAACATCTGTTCAAGGAAAGTTCAGTATGAGGCTACACCACACCAGAGAAGGGAAAATGTGCCAAAATGCTGTATGTTTCTATATCCACAAAAACTGAAAAGCAAAGTTCCAAGGAGCTCAGAAGAAAAGAAAATAGTGCAAACAGCACCTTGCAAAAGGAAACAAAGGCCCGGCATTCCTGCTGCCCATGAGGTAGGTCTTGAGGGCCTGCTGCTCTCTGATGCTCTCCCTCTGTCCTCCCTTGTGCTTTAACTCCATCACTTCTATTTATAGAGACATAGGGGCATGAGCCCAAGTCACCATTTGCCAAAGAGTCAAATCTTTGTCTCACCATCAGTGGAATCTAGGCCTTTTTAGGTGCTACAGGAGGTGCATAGGAAAGTAAGGACAAATACTGAAGTGGCCATGAGTCCCTAGACATCTTGGGACAACTCAGGATTACATCTACTAACAGCTGTTGGTCAGCACTAACTCAGGACAGCTTTATACTTTTACTGGAGAAAAACTTGACAATAAAAACTTCTTGTTACTGGCATTCTAAAATGCGCAGCTTCTGCGGAGGGATTCTCAAAGATGCTGAAATATTTGCCTAAGCATTTCCGAGTAAGTAACCTGAGGAGTCATGCTCAATGTTGTTGTTTGTTCAAATACCTCCCGTTTCCTTATTGACTTCTTTTCTCATTGAAAGGGACTTCTACTTTCACTTCTCAGTTACCTTAATCCCCTAACTTTAACTTTCAGTTTCTCTGTCAAGCAGTGATTGTGTAAGATAAATTCCAATTGAAAGAACATGCTTATTTGGAGCCAGCTTTGCAAACTGAGTAAGAACCTTACCTTGTGTATTTAGGGTGGATAATTTATCTCCTCTGCAAGTCTGGATTCTCAAAATTTGTATCTTAAATATGAGCATATCTCAACTGAACAGAGAAAGCATCAACTGAATACCTACTTTAAGCACATCAATGCCTAAGAAAACAGACAATATAAAGGAAGTGAGGCACAGCTAACAATCAAAGAACAATTCTAAGCCCACAGGCAAGAAGTCAATTTTCAAATGGTTCACTGTGTACAGATCCATGCTATGGGAATGCTAAGCAGGAAAAAGCTCCTCACAGAGGTAGGGAAGCAGTTTTTTTCAGGATGTATAAATTACTCTCTTTCAACACTCCTGGGTGGTCCATCCACAAAATCTATGGTGCCAGATGGCGTACAAAATTCTTCAGCTAAACTGTTGTTTTGCTTCAATATTCAAATATTGATTATGGTCACAGGAGGAAAAAGATGGTAGTTGATAAAAATCTAGGTTCTGGAATGAAAGTGAATTTGAATCCTGGTTCTGATTCTTTTTAGATGTCAGACTTAGTGCAATTGTTCATTTCTAATTATTTATCTCCCTTAATGGCCTTTGCTGAAAAATTCAATAAAATAATAACAGGACTCTAAACAAATGTTGTTATATATTGCTACTTTTGGACCTTACAATATCAAGTATAAATCACAGTGGTTTAGAGAATTGTTTAGATGTGACTCTAGACCTTACCTATTATTTTACCATTCCTATTTCAATCAAGTACATGTTCATCTTAGCTCTCTTGTGAGTAGGTTTATAGCTTGTGTGAATGTCTGTATTCAGGCCTGGCTTCCCCAGGCTCTTAAGCCTTACCATTCAGTCTTCTTGGAAACCTTACTCTCCATGGATCTGTCCAAAGGAAAACTGAAAGTACTACTGAGTTGATATATAAGGGCAGTCTTGGAAGCTGGAAATCAAATAATTTTGTTTTAGAATAAAAATGTGAGAAAACACCTCAACATGAAGCAATAAGCTGTATTTGGATAATGGAAGAGATTCCTCATCAGAGGCAGAGGATATCAGGATCAATGGTCAGGCTTTTGTTGGTACTAGGTGGGAAGACAGCCTAGAGAATGCCAAGTGTTGGCAAAGACACAGCTGTGGCCCTCAAGCCAGGATGATTATGCTTACTTTCTTACAGGGGACCTCTGGTCAAGCGGACAACCTCTGTTCACAACTGTGGACCTTTGATCATAGCTGAAGACATCCTTTGTTATCACAACCAGGGGAAGACTACCAATGGCATCCAGCAGGTAGAGGTTAAAAGTGTTACTGAACATACTACAACGCATACATAATGATCTGGCCTCAAATGGTGACACAGTGCTGAGGATGATGAAATCTTTTGAGAGAACAGCTGTGTAAAAACACAGCTAGTGGGACTACAAATTAATCAACAGTTTGGCAGTTAAAAAGGTTCAAAATGCTCATAGATGAAGACTCGAGGTATTTTCCAGAGACTACTATGCAAGTGTTCCAAGGAACTCTGATAAGCATCATATTCAGTATTACTTTTAGAAGTAGCATAAATTTCTATTAGAATACATCAAAAACGGCATACTCATGCAAAGTAAATTTATAGAGTTGTGGAAATGAATGGACTACAACCACATGCCTCAAAGAGGCAAAAGAGAAGAATAACTCTTCTGACAAAAAGATATTACCCAATCAGATGTGCAAAGACAGATGAGCAAAGTACCAAGTGCTGACAACAGTGAGACACCCTGATTCTGATGTGTCTAAGCTTTGATAAAACATGATGCTCTCTGGTGTCAATAAAATTCAAAGGACTGGATGCCACTCTTTCAGGTTATCTTTTAATAACTAACTGGCTGAATAATACTCTGGTAGGAATCTTAAGTCTTTTCTCACTAAAAGAAGATTTGTCACTGTAAACATCTATGTTGATTCAGTCATCAAATTTTCAGACCACTTTATATCAAACAAGTATATTGTTTAGAGTTCATTCCAATAGTATCTGCCAGGTGAGAGACACCTATGAAGTGGGCACCTATGAAGTGTTCCCTTTGCAGTTGTACCAACAGCAGGGATGAAAGAGATGAGTTCTTTGTTCTCAACATGTACTGGGCAGATAGAGAAGCAAGGTCCAGCAGTATGAAGGGTCATGCTGACAGAAGTAGTAAGATGGGGCATGTTGAGTAGGGCCTATTGGAGAGGTCATGGCCACATAGGAAACAAAAGGATATATAGGAATCATCCACTTAAAGAACTGGGAGAAGAATGTTCCAGAGACAGAACTCAGAAATTTGTTAAAATAGCCAGTAAAACCATTATTTTAATGTAATATCCTATTAGTCATTTTGCCTGTTCATACTTTATGCAGATGTAATTATAACTTACATGTGCTGTGATACTTGCTCAGCATTGTAGCATGAATAACTTCTTCATGTTACCAGGGGTGACTACATTAGATTTCAGACAGCCTATAGTATCTTTTAATTATTCAGTATCTTGATATTCTAGTTTCTTGCTTGTCATTCCCCTACTAGTTAAAGAATGACAGGTTTATTTTGGCTCACAGTTCAGAGCGGTTTCAGTTCATTGTGGGCTGGTTCCAAGGTGGGGCAGCAGGGCAGATGCGCATGGCAGGCAGGAAGCAGAGAAGGACCAGGGGAGAAGAAGCAATATATATAGGCAACACTCATAGTGATCCACCTCTTCTCATGAGGCATCCCCTCCCAACATTACACCCAGCTATAAACCTATTAGAGGACTAATCTGATCAGGAGCATCACACACCCATGGCCCAGTCACCTCCCTAAAGCTCCACCTATCACTGCATGAGGCTACAGGGGAACATCTGGATAAAATCCATAACACTTGGGTTTGGGTCATTTATGGGATGTGCTTTTCATCTTTCTCATTAGTGCTGACATGCAGGTCTTTCTGTAGATAATTGTTCCTGTGTCTTTTCTATTCTTGCTCTAGGCTAGTTTCCCTGTCTTAAACTGAAACACACACACTTATACCCCAGCAGATAATGAAGACTGCTTCATTCTCATTTGATGTTAATCATTTTTATATTTAAAAATCCCTAAGTATAGCATATTGTTCACACTACCCACACCATAAAACGTCTTAAATTTCAGCACAGTCTTGAACTCTCTTTAAAATTCACAGCACACATAAACTGAAGAACTGAACTACAGCCATTGAAAAACTTTTAAACTTGAAGTTCAGTCTTAGGTGTCTGACATTTCATGAGCTTGTGATGTAAGGCTTATTTCTTCTTCTCATAATTTCAGGAATCAACTTGACATAGTTCCCTTTTGAGATAACTTATGCTGCATTCCAGATGACAAGGTTACTCTGCTTGGTAAGGCCTCAGAATTAAGCACCACTCATTTGAATCATGAAAAAATTAAAAACCTCCAAATTAAAATTGAGGAAAAGTTAAATGTTTCCAAAGATTCTAGCATCTTTCAGGTTCTAAGGGTCACAAATCATGTTTTTTTTTTTTTTTTTTAAGAACTGAACATTGAACTCAGGCCCTTGTGCTCGCCAGGCAAGCACTTATTCTACTGAGAGATTTCCCCACGCCCCATGGTCTTTAATTTTTACAAATTGCCTTAAACCTCAGAATCTCTCAGTTATCCCTTATTTTAGAGCAAAAAGGATAAAGATCATCCCTTTTAGGAAAATAAATATTTTAAGTGGTGACACAAAGTTCTTAAGTAATAGGCTCTAACTTGGAAAAAACTTTGCCTAACCAACTTGTTCATTCACCTGAAAGCACTCAGGGGTTAAAAGCAGCATGCTAATTTAGATTGCTTAACAACCTAAAGTAAATCATTCAACTAATTCTTGAGAACAAATCTAGTAGGGATCATTTCTAAACTACTTCATGGAGAATGGTGCAACAATAACAGGAATTCACATTTGTATAATTCCTTAGAGTACATAACTCATATTATCACATTAATCCCCCCAGCCTACAAGGTAGTCAGGATAGAAAGCCTCATTATTTCAAAATGAGAAGTTAATTCTTACAGAGCTATCATTTAGATCTGCTTGAAGTACCATATAATAAAGGAAAGGGCTCTGATTCCAAACCAACTAATCTTTCTTCTCTGCACTTTATACATAGTATCAAAGTGTACAGGATCAACTTTTAGCTCCAGCTTTGATATGAATTAGCCATGCTGCCTTGTACAAGCCAAGTAACTCTCAGCCACTTCTTGTATCATTTGATTATATGGCTTCAAAAGTTTCACATCTGTATCTTTTATGAAAGAATTTTCTGGACTGGTGAGATAGCTCACTGGCCTAAAGCATCCACTTAGGCAAGTTTAGGCAAGAGTGGGGCATTGAGGTTTGATCCCCAGCACCCCAGGCTGCACCAGTCCTGCCCTCAGGGTGGGCTGAACCAGCCAAAGAAAAAAACATTTTTCTTTTGACCTGGGAAGAAAGTGTCACTCCTTTACATAGTCTTTCTCCTCCATCTCTGTCTAGTCACTCTCTTACCCATGGCAAGAGAGTCCTAATTCACTGAGTTAGCTTCAAGGCCAGAGCAACACCATATCAATAGTGTTAATAAAACAGAAATGTTAATAGTGATAATAGAATATTAATAGCTAATTTTAATTTTTGTAAGGCACAATTTATGCAATATATATGTGCATATGTACACGTGCTCATACACAAACATGCACATATATTTATGTACATATACACACATATATATATTCATTTTATCTTCCCTAAAAGTATGAAAAAGTATTCTCATTTTCCAAATTATGGAAATGTATGACTGAAGAGGTCAATTAATGAGTCAAGTCAAGATTCAATTGACAACATAGCTCTCCTGAAAATGCACTTAATTAATACTCTAATGCTACACTACTAAAAAATTTTACCAAACTGGTCTGTAAGAGTAATTTCAACGGATGAAGTCTTGTGATCAGAGATCTCACCTAATTTTACTTTCTAAAACAGCACCATTCTCTGAGGTAAAAAGACCCCAAGTGGCATTTTCCCTGCTGGACTAATTCAGCTCCATTTCTTACAAATGAATTCTTTAAAAGTAGTGCTCAAGGGAAAAGACCTATTACAGTACAGAGTCAGTAAAAATTGTCATTCCCAGTGCTTAAATCCCTCCTTCGGCCTCACGGGCTGGACTTTCTGGAGAATATATTTCCTCCTTTGAAGCTGTAGAGAGTCAGCGAGTTTAGCTTGTTGCAAACCCCTCCAATCCCTAAAGGAACTTTGAGACCAGAAGCTGAAAGCAAACATCAGCTCTTCCTTTATTTATACTGGAAGGAAATATCTAAAATCCAATACACACATCTTTTCACATTTGATAGTCAAAGCTATTGTCTTTGACTTTTATAGGACATAAAAGTACATTGTGGTAATAGTAGCATTTTTCATGGCAAAGAGACGAAAAGTACTTTTGCAATAAGGAGCAGACATCTCAATGTGTGGTAGTAGTTGGCCTTCCCACCATGGGCAGTGTTTCTGTCATCTAAATGCTGGTCAACAAATACATGGATTGTCCTGTCTTCGACCACAGCAGTCCTGGAGTTCAGGGGCAACTGTTCATCTTCCTTCAATATCTTCGTAATGCTAACCCACTCTCTGTTAGCAGGAGCAGATGCACTATATGTATACAATAAAGGAAAACTGTGAAGTAAGTGCAGACAAAGATTACCCAACAAATCTCACTGATCTTAAAATGCCAAAATGCACTGCCATGGATGGGAAAGCAACACATCAAATGCTGACACTGTTTACCATTCTCTTTCTGGAATTCCACTTTCACAATCTTGAAGCTTCCAAGGAGATGAGCTAGCATTTCATTTCTACTGATCAAGATAGGAATCTTTTCTTCCTCTTAGGTCCAGTTGCAGAGACAAAGCGGCACATCTGTCTGTCCTTCAAGGAGGCTTACCCAAGGGGCAGTGGAGCTTTCCTGACATAATAGCTAGAGGATTTTTGATATCTTCTCCTGTTGCAGAGTGTTTATGCCATCCTTTATCAGCAGTTATACACAGCTTCCCTTTCATGATGATATTAATCCAGGACTGCCACCGTAAGCATCCAAACTCCCCTTGCCACCTGCAGGAGCTTCTGATGAGAGTTTATCAGGATGGCTGAGCTCAATACATTTGTGTTAAAGTGACCCTCCTCACAGTTGCTAATGTGTGTGGCTAGCCCATTTGTGAGGCCAGTTTCCAGCAACAGTACTTCTTCAGGCACTAGAAACCCATCTGTTTGCAGATCAAACATGGGATTGCATTTGCTCAGTGGAAGATCTGATCAGATATGAAATGAACCTCACAGAATTCGGAGATAATAGAAAATGTCTAGATGTGGCTGTCACAGTTTTAAGTATGAGGTATCACCATACACATCAGGCTTGTTTGTAAAACAATAAACAAGTATGTGTTGAAAATGCATAACAGGGCCAGCAAGATGGTTCAGTGGTCTAAAGGGCCTGCTTAGGAAAACTTAGGCAACTGCAGGGACCATGGTTCAATCCCTGGAACTACATGCTGTGCCAGCCCCACCCCCAGGGCAGGCCGAGCTGGCCATAAAAAAAAAAAAAGAATGCACTACATACCCACCTTCTAGTACAAAGAAACCACAACGATCGGGTCCTCACTTTGAGAATATTTCTTGGATAATATATTTAAAAATAATTTAATGATAGGGATATATTAGGTATTATAATTCTAGTGACTCAAACAAAAAGCAGTTCTCTGTGCAACACCTAGAAGGATAGTTATGGGGGTGAGGGTGTGCAATGTCACTGATTTGACACTCTTTGTAAGAATGGAAGGCAGTACAGTGGTGGCAACTTAGGTGTTAGGGGCAGATAGAAGCCAAAAACCAGCTCTACATCTTCCTAACTATGAGACCAATAAGAATTATTTAACTTCTCTGAGCTCTTATAATGCAGTATCAGTAATAACAGCAACCACTGTGAGTTCTTGTATAGAGCTTATGTAGACATTATGCTCCACCAGTATTAGCCCTTGTCATCATTAACCATAACATACTGTGGACACTCTCATCGTAGGTTCTCAAAGAACTGCACAATGGCTGGTTAAAACTAGGACGTTTGTCCAGTGGTTTCTTGATATCACTCCTACCTTTGAAAGTTTCCTTATTCATCATTGTATATGTATATTTTGGTATCAGGAAAAAAAGACAAGAGAAGGAATTGCCAGCATCTCACTCTTGGAATTGAATTCAGAGCTTAGCAGTAACTTCATGTAGGCTATAGAAAGTACTCCACTGATAACAGTAGTGCAGTGGTTGAATATTCTGTAACCATTTGTATTTTTTCCCTATACTTCTTTTACATAATGTCCTTGTCTTACTAAAATAAGACCTTCTTGAAGTCTTACTTTATCCTTTTTTTTTTTTTCAGAACTGGGGAGTGAACTCAGGACCTCACACTTGCCAGGCAGCACTTGTGCCCCTGAGCTATTTCCTCGGCCCCTATTTATATTTTTTGATCCTGACATAGTTCATTTTCTTAAGCACATGAAAAGTATGCACTCTTCTATCTCATCTTCAAAGCATAACTATCTTTCATTTAGCCCGTGGCGATAAGTTTGTTCTGTCTAATAAACTAATCTAGGACATGTAGTTAAAGAGCTCTTGAAAGAGTAACATATGAGCACATTGGAGATATTTATAATTTTAAGACTTTCTCAAGCTTAATATGTTAAGTCAAATGAACTAAGTATTTTCTGGAATGCTAGACACTTGAGAGCAAGTGTGTGGACAGATAAAAGGAGAGTTCTGAGGCAGGAGGCTTCTGAAGACATCTTCAAATTATAAAGTTGGCAATCTATTCTTTTATACTGTGGCATTGATACTACAAAAATCACAGTTGTTTCATGCAGTGATAAATAGCAGGCAACTATTATATGCTTAATTAAAGTTCCAATCCTTCTAATGCAGCACAAGTATGATCCCCAAATGAATTGAAATGTAGGGTTTGGAGAATAAGCATATGGTTCTTGATTTTGGCTTTTGTTTTGCTGTTGATGTTTTCATAGAGAAAAGCTCTAGAATCTCCCCATTAGAGTTAATGCAGCCCCGAGCTGTACAGCTGTGGTCTTGGTCTTGGAGGCACGCACTCCTCCACTGTCCCCACCCCAACCCCAAGCAGAGGAGAGGTCAGGCCCAGCATGCTCGGAGCTTGATGCATATACGCAATTCCATCTGGATCTTGCTGAGAAAGAAAGAACTCTACTTGGATTATGGAAGTTATTTTAATGAATGTGGCTCCCTCTTCTGGTGGAAAGCCTAAATCAATAATAAAATCATCTGAACGGGAGAACAGGCACTTACTCTTGTTCTTCCAGCTCCAACAACATCTCCCCATACAAGACCCTGACCTCCAAGCCAGACAGTACATCCACAAGGTTCTCACATCTTACCACTCAGGCTGAATGGTGAAAAAACTAAAAACTGAAATACAGTAAATATAGGGAAAAAAAGAGAAATCCTGCATTGGACTAGAGAAAAAATAGACATCAGACACTAAAAAAGCAGTTCTCCAAGGGCTATATTTAAAGAAGGCGTTTAAGGTTAAAAACAACCAAATTTTTCTTTAATAAAATTAGTCTCCTGGTCCATGAATTTCTTAAAAAGAAGTGCTTCCTATAAATGTGTCCAGGGCTGCAGCGACTATGAAAACTCAGACAGCTTTGGAAAATTATAGTGATCAAGATTCTTAATGGGAATAAGTAAATAAAAAATACTTAATACCTTCATTCTTTAGGACCTCAAACCTACAACATTAAAAGCATCTTTTATCACATGTCCACAATCAAATTTTAAGAAAACTTTGAATGCTCAATGCACTTTTGCTCACTAAAACTATGGACTCTAGCCCTAGGTATATAATTATTTGTCACTAGGACAACAATGCAGACAGCTATGAGGATGGCTTCAAATATCTATGCTCAAATAATTTTTGTTATTGGGGTTATTTTTGTTTTTTTGACATAGGGTCTCATTATGCAATTCAGGCTGGCTTTGAACTCACTGTGTGGCTCAGGCTGGTCTTACGCCCCTGGTGATCCTCTGCCTCAGCCTCCTGAGCACTAAGATTACAGGAATGCATGACCAGAACCAGCTTTAAATAATTTTAATAGAAAAACAAATGTATGTCTTAGTGATGCACCTTTATGCCACTTTCAACTTAGCAAGCTGAATTATTATAGAGACCTAAAAATAGTTAAATACAGAACCAAACAAAACTGTAGCACTCTAAACGGGAGGCAATTTAGACTGCCAACATTTTGTCTCTTAACACTTCATTGATTGCTAAATTATATTCGCTCCTGAATGACCCTAATATTTCTAATATTTCTGCATCACAAATCCTGCCACTTGCTAGAGGCAGATTCATTGTGTGGGATGAATGGACAGCTTGTGTTGCAGGTAGATGTTCAAGTTCAGGATTGTGGAGGGCTACGCCTTCTCAGAAGCAATGGCCAGGTCTCTGAGGACTGCCAGCAATGACAACGTCTGCTCCGTCTCTGAGGACTGCCTTTCTTGTGATGACTGGATCGATTCTAGATTTGGCTGTTATAGTAGGAGTGAGGATTGGATACTTTCAAATACAACTTAGAGAGCAGTTATGTTTTCTTTCTTTTTTTTTTTTTTTTTTTTTTTTTTTTTA
>PVKN010007685.1:0-12709 GCA_004027915.1 Capromys pilorides | reverse complement strand
GTGTCTGACAGGGTTTCTCTTGTTCCATCACACCTATGTGAAATCTGAACACTCTGCCTCCTGCAGTAAGAATCTAACATCACTTATTCACGATCCTCCAGAACCACCCACCCTCATTCCACATTTTCTGCTCCTTAACAACAAATTCAGCCACTTCCTTGTTGCAATAAAAATTGAGACAAGACCTCCACAGGAATCTCCATTCTTCCACTGCAACTGTCCTGAGTAAAATCTCTAACCCCTGGCACTTCTTTCAGTGTCCAACACATGGTTCACTTACAAATATTCAGACACACGAAGATAGCCATAAATGTTATTATATCAGCAACTTGGGAACTAGCAGAGGAGATTAAAGTGAGGGAGAAGATTGAAAATACAAGTAACTTTGGGAATATATATATATATATATATATATATATATATATATATATATATATAATTAACCTAGGTATTATACAATTAACTAAGTAAAGAGCTGGGAGCTGTGGATGCAGCTGAGTAGTAGAGAACCTGCCTAGCATTTCCTAAGCCCTGAGTTTGGCCCTCAGCAGCATAGGACAAACTAAACAACACATTAGAATTTTACCAATTTTCCTCCTAATGCCCTGTGTCTGTGCCATGGTCTTGTGTTGTATTTTCTGCCACATCTTCTTGGACTCTTCTAAACTATAACATGTCTCAGTCCTTTTTTTCAGTGACCTAGAGACCATATTCATCTAGTACAGAGCTCTCTGAGTTTCTCCTAGTTGTTGATATAAGATTATACATCGTAATCAAATATACCAGAAAAAGTCCATCTTATCAAGATATGTACAGTTGTTACAAGGTGCATCTAGATGTCTCCTCAAAGCTTCATGAGATGAGCTTTGCGCAGACTAAACTGTGGGGCTGGGATGGTCATAAGTGAGGTAGTCGACAGACCACAAGGGTTTATAGCCAACTGATGCTGTGATGTGAAGCCTGTTTAGAAGAGGTCAATACTTTGGGTGCTCCCAAAGGGTGTATCTCCCTGGGTTCTCCCTTGATGGCTCTGTGCTTTCTGCCTGGCACACCAGAGAATAAGCATTCTGCAGTGCCCCCTTCCATGCTGGCCTGCCTTGGATTCAGCTGACCGTGGACTGAATGCTCTGCAAACTATGAGCCAAAATAAACCTCTCTTCCTTCTAACTGTGTCAGAGATTGTGTCTCAGTGACATGGACAGTAACTAAAATAATGATGCTCCTATTATTTTTTTTCACCGTCACATGTTTCTTTATTTCTTTAGTAATTTTAATGAAAAGAAATAGCAGTGAGACAGTTTCATATCAGATTAGGAAAGCTCCAATAATTAATACATTGCATATAGTTGTCTTCATAGTAGCTGTTCAGAGAACAAGATGCAGACATGACATCTTGTCTAAACACTATTAGTACAAAATCTTTCTTCTCATTTAACAAAGAGAAAGTAGCTGTATATACAGTCTGATAGTCTATAAGAGTAGTGGGTTATCAGAGCTGGCAATATTGGAGGCTATTGACTTGAGTCTTTTACAGCTCAGCATATTAATATGGCTTTCCTTTTTAATATCTCGTGGTTAGACTTTTCTGTTGGATGGTTAAGACCAAGCTAAAGCAAGACCTATATAACAAAAAATGTAACTGGGAGGTTTATCTTGATCACTGGGCTGACGTGGGAGTCTGTCAGGTTTTTTTTACAGTTACTGTATCAGTATGCATCTTGAATAACATGCTTCAAGACTAGGTAACATTCATTTCCTTCAGAGTGCTAAGTTTTCAGCACTCATTAATATGGACTTAAGATATTGATTTTATTCTATATGTTAAAATCCAATACTGAATTTATATTATGTTGCTACTCAAACTAATCTATCTTTGTGTCATTAAAGAGCTCTGATTCATTGGATTTTATCTCCTTCTCAAAACTGTCTATCTACTTGGAGGATTAGCCTTACTGTTGGGCTAATCCAAGTTTATCTTTAATTTTTCTAACTTCTCTAACAATCCTGAGGTCATTTACTTGGGGAATGGTATTTGGAACATGAGATCTGGGCTTTAGGTTTTCTCACTATGACTAGATTATTATTACTCTCATTCCTTTCAGCAAGAAAAGCTAGAAAATCGAGTTATGAACAGTAAGCTCTTGTGCAACATATCTATATTTCTAAGTATATCATCTCAGAGCATGTGTATGTGTGCAACGAGTATGTAATCAATTAGTTATCCTGGTGTATGCAGACATATGCATAAACATGAGTTCTTACCCATAACTAACGTCCCAACTTGATATCATAGCATTCTTGCCTTTCCTTATTTATAATTTATTTTTCCAACAAAACACAACTTTCCTTATCTAGCATTATTTAAATCTGCTAGAGTAATTAGAATTGCTAAGCCATTTTCTTGATAAACACTTATATTACTAGATTATAGCATTTACATGCAATCTTTTATCTTTAGGATTAATAAGCTCTCAGTCAAAATACTCTCATCACAATTACTGTCCTTGCTGGGTCTCCCACGTCCTCTAGTTCGTCTGTTGTCACCATCCATCTTCTAGCCAGGATATTTCACCTTGGGTTCTATAGACACCCTGGTTAATTTTAATTATTTGATTTGGGGGCTAGGTAGAGAGTATGTGAAACATGACTCTAGAAGTCAGAGTCACAAGATATCTATCCTCAGAAATCTGCCTCTTCCTTCACCCTTTCTCCTCAGAAATATTATGTACTTTTTTCGGCATATTCCCCAGCTAAGTGCAGAAAACCTGTCACTTTGAGTTTCTGCTTCAGCCTTCACACTTTTCTTCTGCAGAAACAAGTAAATGGATATAGTGAAATATATTTATATCCATATATATCATGTCTATCAAACACATATCCATACATAACTTCAGATAGACAGATGTCCTTCATTACTAACTTGTATGTTTTTATGCTTTGCTTTTTACACTTCAGAATAAGTTATGGAAACAATTTCTTATCAATTCATAAACACCTTTTTGTTCTTTTTCTTTGCTGCATAGTATCCAACTCTGTGGCTATACTATAGTTTATTCAACCAGTCTGCTACATATGAGTAATCAGGTTCATTCTACTATTTTGTAATTATAAAGAAAAATCTCTATACATATTTCTATATTTTTGCAGTATAGCATTCAGGTACATTTCTAGAAGTGAGAGTGCTAAATTCAACAGTAAATGCATCTATCATTTTGCTATATATTACCAAATTTGTCAGAACGATTACCCAGTTTATGTTCCTGCCAACAATGTATAGTAGTGTAAGTTTGCCCACATCCTGCCCAACCAAATATACTGTGATACCATGCAGTCATTATCAGCCTCATTAACTGAGAATTGGCACCTTAGTCATGTTTCATTGTATTCCTCTTATTATGACTATACTTGACTTTTTAAAAATGTTCTCAGGTCACTGTTACATATTTTTTGTAAATTTTATATGCATATCTCTTTTTATGTATTTAGTACAGGCTCTACAGGGTCTCACTATGTAGATAAGACTCACAGTGATTCTCCAAATTTTCAGCCTCCCAAGAGCTGGGATTACAGGCATGTGTCACTGTGCCCAGTCTCAATCCCCCTCTCAGTACACCCTGGGGCAGGGCTAGTGCGGCACTCAAGGGATCAAACCCCTAACTGCTGGGCTCTGCCTAAGTAGGTGCTTTAGTCTGCTGAGCTGTCTAGCTGGCCCTATATGTATGTCTCTTATTCAATTTTCTACTGGGTTTCTGATATTCAGTTCTTCAGTATTTAAGGATATTTTTTTCTTTCACTGTCTAGTTTAGCCCTTTGTTACAATGTATGTTGCAAATATTTAGCCACAGAGATTGCCATTTGCCTCTCAACTTGGAGTACTTTCTTAATCTAAAAATTTAATTTTTACATGTAATGTATCAGCCTTTTAGTGCATCTGGGTTTTGAGTCATAATTAGAGAGCCTTTCTCTGTACTAGGAAGAGTTAAAGGGGATTCATCTTTGTTCTCTTCTGGCACTTAATTTCATTTAGTACATTAAAATCACTAACCGCTTCCAATTTACTGTTCATGAAAATGTAAAGCAATAAAATGTTCTGGTGGTGATATGAAGTAGCAAGGCCTCCTAGGCATTTATATGCAAAAGATTCTGAGAATGGCCCTGATTTGTCTACTGCTACCTAGATAAGGGATAAGTCACTTGGAGTCACTGATTGGAGGGAAACTGAATGTCTACATAACCCGTAAAATTTTGCTCTTCCTCATCCTTTCTCTGCTCCATGCCTGCGTCTGCCTGTCTTCTCTCTTCCACAGATGGGAAGCTAGAACTCAAATGATGAGCCTAATTGGGTTAGAAAACAAAATGGAATGGCTTCCTGACAGCCCATTCTTTATCTGAGGGCGTACTCTTGGCTCCGCACAGCAAGCCTCGCTGTGAAGAACGAGCACCAGCGACCATGGTAAATCCATTCACAGGCCTTGCTTCCCCCTCAGTACCATGCGAATCTGTCAAAAATCTTAACTGGGAGTTTAATTTCTCTACAGAGGGCTTTAAATTAATTAGGGGTTTACATGCTAACAAAGAGCCCGATACATCCATAAATCAATCGGGTGGAGGAGGACTACTTGTGAAAATGTCTATTCAGTGGAGACCTCACATTCAGCATCCCTGTTGGGCTTCCAACAAAAGGGTGCAGGTGTGGAATAGGCCACTATGACAAGGAAGCCCCAATAATTATTTTGCATCACTTAAGCCACAGCAGGTAATATGGCAAATCAAAGTCCCAGGCACTCCGCAAGCAAAATCCATGTAGCATGAAAAACCACATCATATCACTTTAACCTCTACAAATGAATTGCCAGAACACTGTGATTTACTTTACGCCAAGTCTAAGAGTTAAAAGGACATTGATCAAAATGATCCTTTATTTTTTCTCCTGTTAGAAATAGAAAGTAACAGATGGAACCACTATTTTTATATAATGTGCTGAATATCACTTAGAAGATCCTTTGAAATAGCTGGTGCCTTTTATTAAATGCACACACACTAAGGTCTGAACTCACACGGGGTTGTTTTCTTTTTGATAGATGACACATCCTGTTATTCAAACACAAAAATTGCATTTTTGAGTCAACTTTAGAATAACATAATAATGATTCCCAATTTTTAAATATCTCCATGTACTAGATGTTTTGTTTCTTTTGTGCCCTTTAATTAGCAAACACCTGAGAAACAAAGGAACCAGAGATTTTAATAACTTTGTATTTTGTTATAACATTTCTACCCACATAAAATCATGAGTATATACATGGAACAGAAAGCTATTTTGTCATCTATAGACAATGCCTAACATAAAGATAAGTCTCTTTGCAATAGCTCTCATTACATAAATTTTTCTGTCCATCTACTTCATTTATACCCCACCTTACATCCTCAGTCTTAGGGTTCTGAGGTGTATATTCTAGATGAAATTATTCCTAAGTCTATATAAAGAATGTTCTACAAATAGTCTTTGAACTTAAAACATGTATTACATACGCCCCACCACCACAAATGATATTAAGATATCACTATTTTTGAAATATGAAACCAAAATTTCCGAGTATAAATTCAACATATCAAACATTATTAAATAACAATCCAGGTTGCAAATGATTTAAGTTTGCAAATACTAAATTGAACCTTCCAAGAAACTTAGTGGCACAAGGGCTTCCCTCTACCTGTACAAGTTGGAGGATGCACCACAAAGAGCCTGTTCCGCCTACCCACATCACAACACTTGGTCAGGCGTAAATGATTCAGGCCCTGCAGGGTTCACTGCCACAAGCAAAGAAAGAAAATGAAGAAAGAAACTCTGCCAAAGAACATTGACTTAAACACATTTCCAATTCCGGAAGCCGTTGATTCTGACCGTGACGATGAATAGAGGAATGTGGGGTCCAGAATGCGCTGCCCAGGCCTTCATTCATGCGCAGCCTGCCCCGCCTCACTTTACCCTCTCAAACCACACAGATGTCTTCAGCATATAAACATGCTCTGCTGCCAGCCATGTCTAAAAATGAAACACAGGCATTTTTGCCATGGTACTGTTCTCCAATTTCCAGCTACTACTCCAAGTTTTTGGTTGCTTTCTTTTACCTTTTGTTGTTGTTTGTGTGTATTTAGTACAGGGTCTACGGGGTCTCACTACGTAGATCAAACTATTGATTCTCCTGTTTTCAGTCTTCCAAGCACTGGAATTGCAGGCACACATCTCCATGTCCAGTCTTAAAGTCTCAGTGCTCCCCGGGGGCAGGGCCAGCATGGTAAGCTGGGGATCACACTCAGCTGCTGCACTCTGCTTAAGCAGGTGCTTTAGTCTGCTGGGCTATCTGGCCAGCCCTGGTTGCTTTCATATGACAAATTAGTAAAAGAGTGGGTTATACTGGAGTCTCCACTTCTATGTCCCGACTCTTCTAGTGTAGGTCTCCATACTTCCAAGACCATCAAGAACCATCCCAACACAACAGGAGGGTATTGTCAGGAAAATCCATTCAGAACGTCAGGACTTTTGGCTCTGCATCATGGTACTGAATGTCCCAAGCTCCACAATACAAATGGAGACAACCTGGGAAACCTGGGCTTCTCCTTCTAAGTGGCAATAATGATACACCATCCATGGGCTGAGAACTCCCCGCTGGGGTGTTATCAGTGGAGACCTAGGGCAGGCTTCTCACCATCATTCAATAATATTGAGGCTGCACAGCTCTCCAATAAGCAGAGCCCACATGAGCAACAGGAACAATGCACTCCTTTCCTTTGCCTTCAGTATTCCATGAGGCTCTAGAAGGGGGCCCTAATTCCTACCTCTGCTCAGCAGTAGTGAGAAATCGTGACCACCCCGCTGTCAGTGGATGATGTCAGGGAACTCAGACTAACTCTCCAACCTGCAGGAACAAGGCAGATATTCTCCTTTCTTGCTGGAGAAACATCCACAGAAGCCAGGGAAAGCAGATGGCTTAAATAAGGACAAAGATTCCTGATACAACATTCAAAAGGCTATGTTTCAATGGCAAAAAATACTTTAAAAAACTGAATAACTTAAACTGGATGACAAAAGTTCATAAATGAAAACTGTAAGACACAGAAATGTTAGTATCATCTGACAAAAATTTTTAAATGTTCATGGTAAAAAATCCTCCCGTAAACAGTTATGTACATAATAAAATGTAAAACAAGTCTTTATTCACAAACAAGTACTCAGAAAAAAATAGAAAATATATATAAACAAAAACCAAATGGCAATCTGGCACTGAAAACCAGCTAGATAAACTTAGCTAAATAAAGAAGGCAATAAATAGGCTCACTGGGAACAATGAACAAACGGAGGGAGAAGGACGCAAACTGGTTCACTGGAAGATTGAACTATAGAAAATGCACAATCTGAGCAGTGGAAAAAACTTAGGGAAAAAAAATAATACACAGAGCCTCAAGGAGGTGTGAGCTTTAAACAAAGCCTCACAGTGTTGTCTCAGAGTTGAAAGAGAGAAAAAGAGGAGCTCAAGCCATAGTAAATCATGGATAAAACCAAAATTAGGCAAAAATATATAATCCTGCAAATTTAAGAAATTAAACCCTGGGCAGATAAATCCACAGAAAGAAAACTTCTACACTGAGATACACCACAATCAAACTTCTGCAAATTAAATACAAAGGAAAAATCTGGAAATGGTGCAGGAAAACTGGTAAAATAACAACAATTACAATGACAGCAGCTTTCTCATTAGAGACCCTTGAGAGCAGAAGGAAAAACCGAACCACCACTTGATATAGACTCCTATAGCAAGTCAAAATCTCCCTCAGCAATACAGGACAAAATCAAGATAGTCTCAGATGAAGGAATCTGAAAAAAATTGGTTGCCAACAGATCTATATTAAAAGAACAGTTAAAAGAGGTTTTCTATACAGAAAATAACTGATTAAGAAAAGAATCAATGCCAAAGAGACTAAAGGCCTTAATATAAGACCATAAAAATCCTAGAAGAAAACATAGGGGAAATCTTAACATTGGCTTTGGCAAAGGCTTCTCTTTTTAGTCACATCAACCTTCTGGCAACAAGAGCAAAAAATAAACAAGTGAGACTACATCAAACTACACAGCTCTTCACAGCCAAGGAAACAATTAACGAAGTGAAGTTGAACCACTATGCTGGAAGAAAATTTTGCAAAGTATATCGCCAATAAATGGCAGCTATCCCATCTATCAGTACATGTGTGCACACATGGATACATTCACATTTCTGGAACTCACGCAGCTCCAGAGCAAAATAACACAACTGGACAAAAATGTCTTAAAATGGTCAAGAGATCTGAATGGACTTTCTCCAAAGATGGCATGAAAATGATAAAAACAGGAAAAGGCTATATAGGCCAGTGCCATCAACTATCAAGGAAAAATAAAGTAAAGCCACAAGGGAGTACCCCTTCACACTTGTTAGTACATCTACTATAGAAGGTGGCAACTGCTACTATAAGAAATGTTTCTGTGTTGTTAGAGACTATGTACACTGCTATGCTCATAATGGAAACAACTTGGATATTCTGCAAAAAAAGTAAACATGTAAGTACGTAAGACATAGCAATCCCTTCTCTGGGCATACATGTAAAGGAGCATTCATTACATCTGGAAAAAATGCAAAAACATTTCAGGATATACAATTCATCTTACACATGGGCAAGCAATAATATGCTGAGTCAGCAAGTACAGCATAATTCTATTAGGTTTTTTTTTTTTTATCAACGGCTAAAAAAAATCCTATAAAGTGTCCTATAAAGGCTTTAAAATACATCTTATTACACATACAGTTTGATTGCCTCTAATCTAAAAAAATCTGAATTCCAAAATGTTCTAAAGTTAAAAACTTCCAGAATGTCTGGATACCTTAAGCATTTTAGGTTTTGGAATATTTTGCATTTCTCAGCTTAAGAATGTTAAATCAGTAAAGTCTGTGAAAATATTTCAAAATCCAGAAGCCTCTCAAATCTCAAACATTTTGGATCCCAAGCATTTTGGATAAAGAACAGTCAACCCTTAGAAGGCAGCAAAAACAATTACATCAAAACCTGCCATCAGCCTCCTGCCCACCTGACTTTTGCTTCGCAATACAGGAAGGCTGCAATCTGCTCCTTGGTGATCTTATATCCAGCAAGCACAGCTGGCACACCAAGGCACCAAGGTTAACATTTGTACTTCTTTAAGCCAAGAGTGGTGGCACACACTGCAATCCCAGCACTCAGAAGGCTGAGGCAGAAAAACTGCCATGAGTTTGAGACTGGCCTTGGCTACATAGTGAGCTTAAGACCATTCTGTACTATGTATGAGGCCCTGTTTCAAAAAGAAATAAAAGCCCAGAATTTTCCTTCTTAAATTTCCAGGTTAACTCCTTTTTCTACTTCTGGAGACCACACAACTTTCTCCATACTCTTCTGTTCTTCACGTCTTCAGTCTTGCTCATGTTTATATTTAATATTAAAATTTAAGTTTTATAACTGAGTATTGGCAATGATAAAGTAAAGTTTAAAAGATTTGGGGATATTGCATTTATGAATTGACTTTTTTTAATAAGAATGTATCCACATCCATGAGTTTGAGAACCAAAATGAAGAGATGATTATCTTGTTAGCAAAAAAGTTCTCACTGGAGTATGGACAGGTTCTAGGCATCTTATGGTTAATATGTATTGGATAAGGAAACTGTGTCACCACTGAGGTTAGCACCGGTTAAGGCAGGTTAGGCTCCCATCTACTCACCAAGCTCTCAGAACTTTTAATGGTGATTCACAGGTACTGAACCACTGGTATGGGCCTATGACCTGCCCAATTTCACAGGTTTATTTAAACGCTTGCTTCTCACACCATGGGCTGAAGCTGCTAAGAACTGAAGGCTCATTTCAAAAGCAACTGAAAATTCAAAGCTGCTTCACTTACTGCTCCTGAGCTGATGCTGCAGAGGTAGGTGCTGGGATGACACAAGGTGTCAGCTAAGAACAAAAGTCAAGGCACACTGAGGCAAAGAGCTAAAATTTAGGGCCTCTTGAAAAATGCTGAAGATATAAATGCAAAATAAAATTTGAAAAGGTGGGGTGATGGGATGACACTGCCCTGAGAATCCATGAAAGTCCTTTGCAAAGGCATCAGAACAGAACCGGAACCACTGACAGCCCAGGTTCCTTGACAAAAGGCTCTGCAGAGAAAATACAGAAGCTGGCGCACACTGGTCAGGGTCGCCTCTGGATTCACTTTGTCTTCCTACTTGAAGCACTTAGTCTGTCTCAAGATACAGAGTGCTTCAAGAAAACACAGCATCTACTATGACAATGAAAACAAGCTCACAGAGCCAAGACTAAATTTTTAAAGACCATTATGCAATGAAAGCCATTGAGAAATACAAATGAACTAAAATCCAGAAACTGAAGGCTTCTGCTTCCCACCTCCTGAGGGTCAAGAGAGACTCATGACCATTCTAATTTTGGGCATGGCAATTGAAGAGAAAGCTTCCATTAATGGCTGAGAGGGGCCAGATAATTTTTTTATAAAGTTTAAAAACTTGAGTATTCTGGTCTTTTCAAAGCCCTAGGGAATGGCAAGGACACTGCCAAAGTTTGCTGCAAGCACTGGTCAGAGAAAGAAACTCAACAAAATGCCTCTAATTCATGAAGGCAAAGGCACAGTGGAGCACTCCACCAAAGTACTCTAGGCTTCCAATAAACCTAGGTAGGAGCTCGTGGACACCGAGGAAGGACCAGCGAGATGGAGAAATTACCTGAAGAACACAAGGATGGGGCTTTATAAAACTGAGAGAAAGGCAAGAAAACTGAGGCACAGAGACAAAAATAATTGTTAAAGCTCACAACAGAAAAGCTAGGAGTGAGAGCAAAGAGAACTCCTGAGGGACTCAAAATGTTAGTGGCAGAGTAGAAGGCTAAACATGCAATGGTGCCCATATTTCCAAAATCAGACATTAGGGGAACGCAATAAGTCTTCAGGTTCTCTATAGAGCTCAGCTTCCAAGCCCTACATAAGGGAAGGTCCTGATATTAGCCTGAGAATCATTTCAGGATCATACTCCTAAAAAAAAGGAGGAAGCATACTCCAGCTGGTGTCTCCCACTGAACACAAACATAGTCCCATAAGAATGCACTGAACAGCTATCTAAAACAAACTCTGACAAGTGGTTCATGGCAGATATATTGGGGAAGAAAATCAGAATTAGGAGTTCGTTCCATGAACCAGCAGTGAAGTAATCATTTTCCCCTTCCCTATTATCACTTTACTTGCTGTCAGAAAGATAAAAAATCAGAAACGCACACTGTGTATGGATAGGACCAGCTCTAGAAGCTGCTCTTCCTATTCCAGAGAGAAAGCAAGGAACCCTTAAAGGGTCAGAAAAAAGTGAGAACATACACCAGCTAGTTATTCTATCTCCCCTTCTGTCCCTCCTTAGCCACAGGGGATTTGGCATGGAGAGTGGCAGTAGCAGGAGGTCATCCCTATATTCTAGCGATTATCTGAAGGTCTGAAGTCCAAAGGAAGGACCTCTAACCTCTCAGAGGAGCTCTAATTACAGAAGGGGGAAGCACACTCCTACTGCCCTTTGTCCCCGTTAATCTTCTGGCTGCTCAGTTCTAGACATAGGTATGGGCGTGGAGATAAGCAGCAGGAAAGGGAAACAGGAGTACCAAGATTTTACACGGAGGAGCAGGAAGGGAGGCTTCAGCGAGGTTCCATCAAGGTCAGACAGCACACAGCAAAGACAAGGCCAAGGGACACCCCTATAACATTGTGATGAACCCCTGTGCTCACATGCAAAAATCTGATGTAGGCCAGAGCACACAGCCACAAGAAGTGAGCTATACAGACCTGAGTCAGTCCCAGACTGGTCTAGGACTCGGCAGTGGACATACAGCACAAACCCAACAGAACTGTGAATACCATGCAAATGAAATCACAACAGAGCCCCAAACCACAGAGGTCAAAACCTGCCATCTGAACCAAACCCGTTACCTTACTAGCCCTCACAAACACACAAATTCAATATTCTCTTTTGGAACCAAAGAAGAACTGTGGAAAAAAAAGGGCTAGGACACATCAAAAATTATATATGAACTAGGAAGATCTCAATGCTGGAAAAAAAGGCAATCAGCAAACACCAACAAATTATTTGCAATGAAGAAACATTTACATGTAAACATTTTAGAAAATACATAACTGTTAAAACTATTAAAATAAGTAGAAGAAAGAAATGAGCCCACACAAACAAAAAGACCCAAGAAAAATGTTAAAACTGAAAAACAGAAAAACTAAAGTAAAATACTCACTGGATGGATTGAATGGCATAAAAGATGGACAATAATAAACATGGTTACACATCAATAGAAATTATGCAATACACTTTAAATAAATGAAGAGACTTAGATACCAAAAGGATAATGTTAAAAGTTCTACTGTTCATGCTATCTAGAGTCTCCAAAAGGTTAAGAGAAAAAGTGTAGTGCAAATATACACATATTTGAAGGAATAATTTTTTGAAAGACAAATGTTTTGATTCAAGAAGATTACTGAGCCCTAAAGAGGACAATTTAAACACATCTATACCCAAGCACAAGATAATCATACTAAGAAAACAAAGTGAAAATAGTAATAACAATAATCTGAAGCATAGCTAGGGAAAGAAGTT
>PVKN010007684.1:0-26238 GCA_004027915.1 Capromys pilorides | reverse complement strand
ACAAAATGATAGAATATTCATTGTTCTTTGCTGTTAAATGCTAGGTTTCATAATACTATAACTGTCTTTTTCACTTAAGATGTCTAAAAAAGAACCTAAATATAAGGCATCCACATTTCACTGATTTTTTTGTTATATTAAAATTAATATAATATAATATTATACTTTATACTTACTGTCAATTTGAAAAGTCAGTTTACTTAGAAAATCTTGTTCATAAAAAACATAAACTCTCAGGACTGAGGCTATAGCTCAGCAGCACAAGCACCTGCCTGGCAAATACAGGGTCCTAAGGTTGATTCCTTGTGGAAAAGTTAATTAATAAATTAATTAATTAATTCTGGCAAGAATATGGCAACACACCTGTATCCTTAGCTTCTCAGGAGGCTGAGGTAGAAAATTCAAAAGTTCAAAGTCAGCCTGGGCAACTTAGTAGAAACCGTTCTTAAGATAAAATTTATGAAGTCTGGGAATGTAGTTCAGTGGTAGAGGGCTTTCTTAGTGTGGCTGAGGCCACAGGTTCAGTCCCCATTATTGAAAAACTAGTTAAACTCCTAAATTAAAATATTATACACTGGTCACACAGGTGATAAGCTGCTGTAATAAATTTCTCTTCATGAGGTGAGGCTCTGTTCTCACTGGAAAAGGAGCGCTGTAAACCACCAAAGCCATGGAGCCTGTACTCTAATGTGGAGGAAGAAACTAGCCAGTGCGCCACACACAAGTAGGTTATCAGGGGAGATGGTTTCCTAAAGAGAAATTAAGTTGCCTCTGGGCAACAGGGAGCAGGGTGATAAGGGAGACTACGGCGGGACAGGACAGGATCATGGCAGACCCTCTGACCCAGGAACACTAACAGAGAGGAAAGGGAAGAGAAACCACCTTGTGTGTGTCAGACAGAAGAGCTCTCTAAACCCAGAAAACCATGGCTCTGAGGGGAAACAGCAGAGCTCCTCCTAGGAACGGTAGGTGACTGGGGCAGTGGAACAGACAGAATGAATGAAGTAGAGATTCTTGGAAACTGGTCGAAGAGGCCATGGAAAAGAAGTGGTGCTGTGGTTTGCATCTAGATGGCCCACGAAGCCTCTTGAGTTGTGGGCTGTAAGGTCCCTTGACCCTTGGCCTGGAAGGGCTTACCTCCCATCCAGGCTCCTCCTTGTTCTCGGCTCCTCCCTTCTCTTTCTGCTTCCAGTGGGTCATGAGGTGAGCAGGTTTCCCCTCCCCAGGCCCTTCACCCCTGCCACTTCTGCCTGGATCTAGCGAGCCATGCAAGGCTGAAACTTCTAACACAGGAGCCCAAACAAACCTGTCCTCCTTCAAATTGCAGTTATCAGGTATTTCGTCCCAGTGGCAAAAATAGAAACTAAAGCAAATCCACGTGAGGGCCGTGAAGGTCCTATGGAGAGTTGAGCTTTCGTTCTAAGTAGAATTCGAAGCCACTGTAAGGTTTTGAGGTCAGGAAACACCTGATCTGGATTCTTTGCACCACATGGTTCTGATTTGATAATAAAGGGCAACTGTAAAAGCCTGGTGTGCAGTAGGGAGGGGAAAGAGGACAGTGGCTGACCAAAGTTTCCAAGCAGTGTTGAAAGCTGTGAGGGTTGCGGTGATTAAGGATGACTCGGGATCCACTTCAGTGGTAGGGGAGAAAGATGGAGGTAATGCACTGGGCTTAAACTGGAAGAGGAGGGGCCGTATGCAGGTGACATCAAAAGTCTGGCAAGTACAATTGAAAGAGGAGAAGCGACATTTGCTACAGCAGGGTAAGTCTGGGAGTTAAAATAGTTACATCTTCCACTCTGACTTGTTTCTAAACAATTTGGAGTAAATCCCAAGCCGACATGCAGCCTAATTGCAACAAACATACGAAGTGACCTCAGTATACATTATGCTCACTATTTTCCTGAAATTTGTAAGGATACAAAAGCATGTTATTGTACATCACTTTGCAACAGGTAAACAACACACCTCAAATCCTTCAGCAGACCACAGGAAATGCTGTGATGTTTTAAGCTTGTTCTCTATATTTTCATATCTTTGTGCTCCTAAGGATGGTCTTTTAACTTCATAATATTGACATTAAAAAGATAAGCAATTTCTTCAGTCAGACTACAATTTTACTGTATTCCACACATTAAGTCTCCAATAGTGGGTGGCAACTGAAATAAAAGTTACAAAGTAGAAGTTACAGATTAGGAAAGATTTGACAAAATTAAGTTCGTTGAGTGTTTTGATTAAAGTGTTGAATGCTCTCTTTCTGGTAACTTCCTGCTGGAAGTTGAAACTTTCTTCCAGGGTTATAACATTTTGTCATAATTGTTGGCTGAGTTTTTCTGCAGGAGAAAACAAGGCAATTATCTATCAATACTCGCTCCCATCTCTCTGAACTGACGTCTTGATGACTACATTTTATAACTTCATTGTTTTCCCAAACAGAGAATAGTTGGCTTGCATTTCTAGTTTCATTTGGTGTTTTTATTAAAAGAAAATTCAGTCTGAAACATAGAGTCAGGGAAAGTCAATTTAATCTGAGTAGGCTGATGGAATTTCATTTCTAGCAGTTCTGGAAAACACATTTAAAACATACCAGAATTTTTACATAGTTTATATACATTCTAATGAAAAAGAAAGCTCAAATCTAGGCTTTCATTTGTATGTATAACCCACTTGAGACAGCAGCAGAAACGTCAAGAAGTCATATAATACATGTCACATTTAGTGGTAGAAATAAAAATATTAGTAATACTTTGATAGGAAATGTAGTAAAAGTTGATTTGTGTCTTATATAGATGATAAAAGGATTCTAGCAGGAAACACAGCAAAGAAAATAAGATCCTGTTTATGCAATGGGAAAAAGCTATATACGGGATTGAGATACACTGGGAGATAAAAGCACAGGCCCAGGAGAAAAGGGGAAAATAATTGCACTGAAAAAATGACATAAATGACCAAAAATATATTAAATCTATAAGCAAGTAAATTTAATTAACTTCGTTTGAAAATTGATATTTAATTTCAGCTGTTTTAATGTCTTGCTAATCAAGTTAAATGATTTTTCCTGTATAGGAAACTATTTCAAGGAAAAAATGAAACCTTGATTGAAGCTTAACAAGAACAAAGATAGATCATGTATTTAAAAATAAACAAATAAAAGTGAAGACAGATTAGACAATGAAGCAGGCTAAGCCATAAGCATATGCCTCAACCTGAACACTTGTGGCCAAGCAGAGATTTACAAACTTGTTACCAAATCTCCTCCCAAGTTTCAACTCTCTTGGTATGAACAATTAACAGGCAATGAATGAAACTTATTTGAGTCAACATTACCCGTAAATGTGCACACTGTTTGCTTGTTCACTTATTGTTGAAATTGACGTAAGAAATTAATAGGCTCAGAATAGAACATCTATTTTAGCAGAGGATTATTCAAATCCTTTCAACACTCTCTTGTAAGACTCGGAGTCTCAGCCAATTCTGATCACAGCTTTAGGTGGTTTATTGAGTATCTTCTAAGTCTAGCTCAGGCTATCAGGCAGTGTTCTACAGTGAGGGGACATGGAAAATGGGTGGCAGAGTTCATGGTGGCTTCAGGAAGATTCAAGAACTCTTGAAGGCATAGGTGTTTTAGTTACTCATCTGTTGTTGCTGGGACAAATACCCACCACACAAGCTTAGAGGAAGAAATGTTTATTTAGCTCACAGCTCCTGGAGGTTTCAAGACACTGCCCCCGCTTTATAGGGACTGGAGGAGGGGCTGGGGTGCTGCCATGTCCAGGATGATCTGCTCCATACCTCTGCACAAAACCACTGCCTGGAGAGGGGGAGGGGGAGCCCTCTGATACTGCGTGCTGTCAGTTTAGCGGTTCGCACCTCTCTCGGCCACGTCCCCTCAAGCCCTGCCCCTCCAGCCCTGCACTTGACAGCCCCATGAATTACATGAGGATTTGGGGGGACAACTAGCTACAAACCACAACATTCCACCCCTGTGCCCCCAAAGACTCATATACATCCTTTTCTGCAGAAGGCATTTTAGTCCATGTCTAAGAGTTGCCAAAGTCCCAACAGCTTCAGCATTGCTGAAAAGTCCAAGTCCCAAGTTTCCTCCAAGATCCAAGGCAAACTCTCAGCTGTGAGCACCTACACAAATAAAAAATTACATACATCGAACATTCAAAGGTGGAAGATAAACATTGCCCTTCCAAAAGGTATACACAGGAGGACTCAAATCACCGGGGCCAAAACAAGTCCAAAACCCAGCAGGGCAAACATTAAGTCCTATAGTTCCACGTGGAATATATGAAGCAATCATGGCAAATCACATACTGTATGTGGCTCCACCCCTAAGGCAGTCTTGGTGGTAGCTCCCATAGCTTCTCTCTTAGGCCGGCTATGCTCCCTTTGTGCAGTTTTCCTTCAATAATTCACGGTCCTGGATTTTCCAAACTTCTGGCATTTCCACAGAGTAGGCTTCTCACTCACAGCTTTACACATTGCCCTCCCTGGGGCACACTGCCTGGCCTCCCAGGCCTTCTTCTGAAATCGAGGTGGAAGCCTTCTTAACCTCAGAATCCCTGCATTCTGCATGCACCTAAAACCAGTGCCATGTGGATGATGCCAAGGTCTGCTGCCAGCTGGAGCAGTAGCCAGGCTTCCTTCTCTCTTAGCTGTAGGAGTCAAGTACCTGGATTTCTGGAAAATTCTCTATGCTGGTGCCATTCTGTAGTCTGCCGTGGCTGCCGCCTCCATTCTAGAACCTGGTGTGGCCACTGCCTCCATTCTGGAACATGGGGCTCTGAGGCTTCTTCTCAAAGCAAAGGCCCTTGCCCTCATGAACAAGACCCCAGTTGCAGAGGAAATACTATGAAGAATCAACAACTTGGATCTCACCTTGATGAAATGCTTTTGCATGGCGAAGGAGATCACTGACAGAACAGAGAGACAACACCCAAGGTGGACAAAGAATCTTAGCCAGTTGCTGCTTGACAAAGGACTAATATCTAGAACATATAAAGAAATGAAAAAAGTCAGAACCCCCAAATGTAAAGACCCAATCCCAACATGTGCATCTGAAATGAATAGACACTTCTCGGAAGTGCAAGTGGTGTATAAATGTATGAAAAAAATATTCAACATCTAGAGCTATAAATTGAAATGCCAAGTTTCCATCTCATTCCAAAAAGGATGGCTATCACCAAGAAATAAATCAATAACAGCCAATTGGAGCTGTTGGGGAAAAGGAACTCTTCTCCACTGTTAGTGAGAGTGTAGACTGGTGCAACCATTGTCGAAATTAGTGTAGAGGTGCCTCAAAAAGCTAGGCCCAGAGGTCCTATTTGATGGAAATATTCCCCTTCTTGGTATATTCTCAAAAGAACCTAAAGGCATCACACCACATATGCATACACATATTTTTAGCTATGCAGTTTGCAACGCTAAATCTTGGAGACAACCCATATGCCCATCAGTCGATGAATGGATTTTTTAATATGTGGGAGATTTTATACATTGGAGAAGAACTCTGCCATACAGAAGGATAAGCTTGAGACATTTCTAGGTAAATGGATTCAGCTTGAGACCATCCTCTTAAATGAGATAAACCAGACACACATGTTTAAATACCACCTTTTCTCTCTGGTGTGAGAAGCTGCAGGTGTAAATAAGAATCAAAATATATAATAAATACTGTGAAATGTGAAAAATTTGTTCAGAAGGAAAATGGAAATGAGGTGATAAGAAAGGAAGAATAAAATGGAAGCAAACTTTGTAAATCAAACGGGAGAGCAGAGTGTTGTGGTGCACACCTGTAATCCCAGCACTTGGGAGGCTGAAGCAGGAAGATCAGTGCAAGTTCAAGACCAGCTTGGGCTACAAAAGTGAGCTCAAGGGCAACCTGAGCTGCATAACAAGACCCTGTCTTAAAAAATGGGGGGGGGGGGGAGTTGAAGGAAGGGGAGGGCTACAGGAAAAAATAAGAGTAAAAAATGCATCATTTACAGGTACAAATTCCCGATGATGAATGTGATTGTTATGTACATCTTAAGGGAACCAGGAAACTTAACTTTTTTAGGAGAATATGCGCCATGGATTCCCCGCATGCCCACATGCACAGTTCCTAGCAGGGCTCATGCTCCTGTGGGAGTCTAACACCGCAGCTGATGGGACAGGGACAGAGCTCATGCAGTGTGGCAGTGAACAGGGGCAGAAGAGCAGACAAGGCATGAGCTCCTCACTGCCTCTCATCTAGGCCCTGCACCCCTAAGAGGCACCGAAGTTTTGCAAGCTTCTCATGGAGAATTAAATAGATAATGCTAGAGGTGGGACATTAGATTGGGCACTTGGAAACCTCATGCAAACATGAGACATCGTGCAGATGAAGGCCCAGGGTGTCCCGTTTGGGAAGGCAGGAAGGTGAGTTATCACCAGGCTGAGCTCTTCGATCTTTGCCTAGTGTGTATATTTTTTAATTGTGGGAAAATAGTTAAGTGAACTATGTTTAAAGAAACTGTAATAGCTTTCTAAGTCTCACCAGCACTGGAGAGCGTCAATATTATTCAATATTCCTCATATCCAACTACTGTGCAATGTTACTATTATTCAGCACTGCAGGGCTGGGGACATAGCTCACTGGCATGAGTGCCTGCATGGCAAGTGCAAGGCTCCAAGTTCAAACCGTGTTACTACAAAAAAAAGTTATGAGGACATTGGTTCAGTGGCTAAGCTGGCAAGAAAGAATTGTCTCATACCTTTTCCACCTAAGTGAGCATAAACTGAGCATAGAAAAAGAACCAGGAGAGGAGGAGTAAACCTTATGGAGAAAAGTACTCATTTCCCAGACCAGAGTTAGAGACCAAATGCCACAGTGCAGAATTCACACTCACGCACAAACTGAACTCGCCCTCAAGAGGAAACGCCCCTCACAAGGAAAGGACAGACACATTTGCTGTCCTCAGTCACGGAGTCCAGCACTGGCTGCCCCTCTCTGGGATGCAAGGTGTGTGGCCTCCTGCTCGCATGCTGCTTTGCAGTCCGGTAGTCAGCATGACCTCAAGCGAGTCATGAGCCCCATGTCACCCTAGCAGAGCTTGTGCCCAAGGGCATGGAAAGATGCATGGTCAAATGTTTACAAATAAAAAAAGGAAAGCAAACACTAAAACAAGGAAAATGTCTGAGGTTCAGTGGACCATGTCTTGGGGGAATACATTCCATAGACAGCACACTTCCAAATGACATGACAGACACTTGTCACGGGGGCTTATGGTCTTCCATGTACTCTTCCCAGGGGCACCTACAAACCAGGCTTTCAGGAAGAAAACATATGCATGCAGCAAACTACTATAGGAAACACTCATATTTCATTTTTTCTCCTTCACTACTTATAGGAACATTTTCCAGCTGGTTGACTTAAAGAAATGTTTTCTCTGAGTAAGTCTTCTCTGCCTATTAAATTCATGACACTTCATATGCAAGAACATATCTTATCAGCTAAATATTCTTATTCCTTTGCTACATGCAACCAAAAAGCAAAGGATAAAAGAAGAAAAGGAAAGAAATAGAGAGGAGAAAGATAAAGAAATTGTCACAAACACTGCTGGCAATGATACTCAAAATATCGTAAGTGCTGGCTGGTGTAATGATTAATAGCTTAAAATAAACACTGGGTAGTTAGAATGGTATAACAAATCGCTGGGGTTTATTGCACCAATAATTCTATGAAACTACTAAGTTTCTAGAACGTGTAGGTGAAATAAACCATATTCTTAAGCATCCTCCAGCAGTGGTATTTATATACATTCATATATATTTCCTTTCTTAAATGAATTGTTTATGTGAGAAATGGATCATTTATATTTGCTCAGGCAGGAAACAAGAACAGCTGAAGAGATTTATCACCAAGTAATGTGCGCTTGCAAACTTCGTGTCTGGATTGTTAGTATCTTTTTATCTTTTCCTCTCCCCGCTTGGGAGCAAACCCTGGCAGGACAGAGATGCAAACCAGCTCTACACAGCACTGGGAGGGAGAGATAGGGCTTATCAAAGTGCTTGTGCTTGAACCAGACCTTAGAAGGAGAAGGTATTAAGGTCTAATGATCTGCTAAGCCCCAGTGTCTGCTCTGGGAGAGGAAGGAGAGGAAACGCTCCGTGGCGGTGTACCCTTAATAGGACACACTGGAAGCTGAACTTGCATTTGGTAGGCAGCTGGGATGAAAAACAACTCCTGAAGCGGTGTGCACAGTGGAGAGCCCAGGCTGACCTAATGAGGCTGTGAGTAGACCCAGGCCCTCTGCGGTGAGCACTCCGCACTGTCTGATTATCTGCGATAGATCTGTATGGACACTGATGTTTTTGTGACATATACTGAGAACTTTGGAAAGCATGCTGGAAAACATAAAAAAAAAAAAGTATAATTTTGAGTTAAGCTGAAAAAATAATGCCTACCCTTCTTGCCTGGTAGGCTGCTGTACTTACACTTTCATAGTTGATCAACAAGGCCTGTGGGTAGGATGGATCCTGCCCCCATGTAGCATTTCATGAGTTTCAGCTATAGCCGTACTGACCTGTAGGCCCTTCACTCTGCTTCTGAGAGTATGATGGTTGGATCTAGAATGTTCTCCCAGGGTCTCCTGTGTTCAGTGGTGGGGCTGTTGGAGGCTAACTGGCTTGGGGCACAGAGCTCATCAGTGCATCAACCCACTGGTGAACCCATGGCCGAGCGTGCACCTGGAGCACTGAGTGTGGTCAGCGGAGGACCCACGGGTATGACCTGAAGGGTGTGTCTCCCTGCCCCCTTTGCCCTTCCCGCTCCCTCACTTCCTGGATGTGAGCCTCTGTTTTCTGCCAGGTCACTCCATCTCCCCACTTCTACCTGGAGCCAGCCAGCTGCAGGCACAACTGTGAGCCCTAATAAACATCTCTTTCTTCAAGTCGGGGGTATCGGATTATGTCGTGCCAGTGACAGGAAAGACTAAGACGGAGAGGCATTTTCATGTCCTCTCACCAATCCACTTTCTTTACAAATCTGAGCTAAATAACTTGAACCTATCACACAGCTCAGACAGAACTAAGACGGGTTTTGTCCCTGTAACCAAACTCCGTGTAGCTTTCCTGGTGGCTCACCAGCTCTCCGCACTTTCCCCTGGAGTACACGTAAGTGTCCTCAGCTCACTGCCATGGGCCAACTCTAATTGCTTATCTGGCTGCCTCCATGCCCTGGGTAGAAGCCAGAACCCCAAGGATCTGTCCCACCGGAAGGGGACCCCCAGATCTCCACGTATTCCATTTGTACTGCATTCCACTTCACCAGATGTCCGCAGGTCATTCCTAATCTAGAGGCCCCTCCTTCCCTAATCCCTCATTCCAGTTTACAAAGGCATCCAGTGAGGGGTACCACCATGAAGGCCATGTGTTTGCTCACTTTGTGTTTCTCAGAGAACGAGAAATGTGTCTGCTCATCTCTCTCAGCCCCACCTTTCTTGCTGTCCCTAAGCAAGTACCTGTTTAAAGTAACTGAATGTCCGCTTCCTGTGTATGTTATAGGTTTCTACATCATGAAAAATTGCATTTCTGCCTTCATCACTATTCTTTTTTTTCCATCTTTTTTATTGCACTTAATAAGAAATAACAATGTGACAGTTTCAAAACATGTTAATAGTACATTTCTAGTATTTGATACGATGCATATTATTGTCCTCCTAGTAGTTACACAGAGCACAGAGTGTAGACATGATAATTTTTCTAATCATTATTCACACAAAACATTTCTTCTCATTGAACTAAGAGGAAGTAGTTATATACATAATCCAGTGTTCCATAATTGCAGTGCATTATTGGCAAAACTGGCAATGATGAAAGCTGTTGATTTAAGCCTTTTACAGATCAGTATACTAATCTAGCTTTACATTTTATGCCTTGTGGTTAAACTTTTCTGTTGGGTGGCTAAGGGCAAGTTACAGCAAGACCTGTATAACAAAACATGGAACTTTTGTATCTCCTGAGGTCAGTCAAATCCCCTCAGGATTTACTTTGAAACCATGTACAGTGCTTTGTAGAACTCTTGTCAGTTTCAGCCATCTGGATGAGTCACGGCCATTGCTTCACCAGTTTGCTCTCTGTGAAAGCCCAAGAGAATGTTTTCTCTCTAGGTGACTCTCTTTAGGTAAACTGTGTATCTTCAATCCCTTTCCTCTGTGGCCCCATAATCTCCTTGAACAGAAAATTTGGGAAACCACTGAGTTATAGGATGTTACACTACAGGTTCTCTTATGTCCTGAGTCCTCACTGACCTTGAAGGGCTAGGGCCAAAATATTGGCTATCCTTGTAGCCCTTCTTTTTCTCCAATTTTTCGTCTATAAACTTATATTCTCAACCCTCCAGAAGAAAAGTTTAGTGATACTATTACTCTTTTACTCATCACTGTTCTTAATCTAAAGTACCTCCAGTATGTTTTCTCCATCTCTTTGTTCTCCATTTTCCCTTGCCAAGGACTGCAATGGTCATGAAGAACAGAGTCCGTCATATTTCCATCACTCCAGACACCCTGCTGAGTGTTTTCAAGCCATGGTCTTCTTCCCACTTCACAAGTGCCTTATAAAATATACGTGTGTGTGAGTACATAATTGTAATTATTTCAGGGAGGAGGACATAGAAGCAGTAGCAAACAATACGGTAAAGCGATCGAGCACAGATCTGAATTTAACTCTACCCGACTTGAAATTCTGGACTTCCTGTTGTGGTGCCACATGGCCTTCATCGTGTGCCTCCTCCCCTGGGTTGAAGACTGACTTCTAATCTCTGGGTGTGACTAGGGCCCCCCTGGGGATTTCCCATGTTTGTGTTTCAGGTACTTTCTTGTATTTGGGGTTGCCTCCCAGGACTTAGGCCTGATGGCCCAGTGACTCCCAGGATTTTAGCCTGTTGACACCTACTAATAGTACAGTGTGCTCTGTACAGCACACTGCAGCCTCTTCCAGTACCTGTAGGTGAGGGTCGGCCCCAAGGATCTGTCCCACCAGGTCTCCACGTACTCCACTTGTACTGCATTCCACTTCACCAGGCTGTCTGCAGGTCATTCCTAATCTAGAGGCCCCCCCTTCCCTAACCCCTCATTCTGCCTTACCAAGTCATCCAGTGAGGGGCCCCACCATGAAGGCCCTGTGTTTGCTCGCTTTGTGTTTCTCAGAGAAGGAGAAGTGCGTCTGCTCATCTTTCTCAGCCCCACCTCTCTTGTGGTCCCCAAGGGGACAGACCCTGCTAGAACTGATGTGTACAAGTTGCTTAGACTGCAGCCACTGTCAGGACCTGGACAGTGGTCTTCCTGTTTACACCTTGCACCTCTAGCACTCCATCTCAGAGCTGGTGTTAGACAAGTGTCCATAGACAAAAGCGAGGGGAAGAGGGAGAAGGATACAAGAGGGGCAAAGCCAGCTGGCATGTGGTCGTCAGCAGACTATAACTTGCAGAACCTTCTAGAAGCCAGGTAAGTTGTCAACATAACTCCTCACTGTCCAGGATAAGCTAACTTCCAACAAGGTATCAAGGGAAAGTCACATGAGAAATTGCAAGAAAATGAGATTTTTTTTTCTCTCAGATCAAAAAGAACTATAGACCTTTATAAGCCTGCAGTATTCCTAGCCATGATGAAAGTACTAAACCAGCCCTTCCCACTGAGTTTATGGGAGATGTGTGTCTTTTCAGCCATCCTCTTTCTGTGGCACATCCCTTTCCCATTTCTCTTTTAAGTCCTTTCCGTGTCTCATCTAAATGAGTCCTTCCAGCAACTTTCCTTACATAAAGATCACTGTTCCTAGAAGCTGTGTAGAATTCAAAGTGCTGTCAGTTGAGTCCTAGGTTGACTTATATCATCATTTTAGGGGTTTCTCATTTTCAGATTTGACTTTTCCACAGGCCTCATCCCTCATCATTCAACTGGAAAATTTCTCTTGTCCACAGCTTCCACATTTAATAACTGTTTATAAACCACTTTAAAGCACTAGAAAAGCTCCTGGTGTCAAGCAACTATAGGAAGCCATACATCAGGTTGAAAAGGGAAAAACACCAGCCTCCCATCCTGAGTTTCTCACAAGGCAGGTCTCAGAGGGTGGAGGAACAATAGCAAGGTGGGAGACTCTGGTGCAAGAACACTAGTGTCGCTCACTGAGAAGGGTAAAATCTGGTGAACCAAGACTCGCACCCAGAATTCCTCAGGCACACGGACACAGAGCGACTTCCCTCCTGAGATTCTGATGTGATTCTGATACGAAACATTTCTTTTGCCATCAAAGGATTCTGCTTAGAGTGTTCAATATTCAATAATTAGAGCTCAATGTCCTAGCAGAGCGACTCTCAAATTTAACATATTGCAGAATCCCCAGTCTAGCATTTGCACCTGAGAGCTTGCTAAAACAAAAACCCCAAGAGCATCTAATTCCACACATGTGATGGCCCTGCATATACACAGTCCAGTGTGGATAGCTGGGCATGGCTATGCTCAAAGCTTTCTTCCAGGAAGGCACTTAAGAGGCCAAGGTACAATTTACCTGTGGTGGTGCCTTCTGTGGGCACAGTTCCGGTGCTCCCCCAGGTGACACTCAGCACAGGGAGAGAATGTGGAGGTCAGTTCTGATTCTGCACAACCCCAGTCCTCTCAGGCACATTTTAGCCCAAGTATGACTTATGGATTTAGTCATAGAGACTCAGGAGGGTGGGGTCCTGGGTGGGTAAGGGTGAGCATTAGCAGTTGATCTCTCTGGCTGGAACCAGTTGCCCTGCTACACCATGGGATATGATGCCGAGTTAAGTCACTTTCCATCACCACCTTTTTTCCCCAAACAGGCAGAACTGAGTGAATCTCCCACCATCGTCACCTCTAGAACCCTGGAGTCCACCATCCCTGCCTCCATTCAAGGCCAGAATCTTCAATTCAAATAGCCTACATAGGAAAAGTTCACTCATAGAGACAAACTCAGGGTAGGACACCCTGGTGGCTCACGTACGACTCTATGAAATCTACTTTTCCTTTGGATATTGCCTGCATAGTCACGGGCTAGAAACCTCACATAAAAATCTGCAAAGCAGGCAGCCTGATAGTTTAGCAGAGTAAAACATCTGCCTAGGCAGACACAGGGACTGGGGTTTGATCCCCAGAGAGCTGTGCTGGCTCCGCCCCCCCAGAGCACCCAGCCAGCGATTGAGGCAGGGTGTGGTGGTGCACACCTGTAATCCCAGCACTTGGAAGGCTGAAAACAGGAGGATCACTGAGTCCCATCAGTGTAGTGAGACCCTGTGGACCCTATACTAAAAGCAAACAAACAACAGCAACAAAAAAAATATCAGCAAAACAGAAACACAGCAGTACTTTTTATCTTTTAAGCTTGTTTTCAGAGTTAGGGGAAATAATCTAATAGCAGGCTATCTAACTCAACAGGCTCCTGACACATACCCACTATAATATTCTTAGATTGCACCTTTACATATTGTTACATTATTGTTGAAGAGATCTCACTACTTTTTAAAACTTTCTTCCACTAGGATATGAAATCTTTGGGAACATGGGCTCTGGGTCACAATTTTTCCACATAATTGAGATGACCAGCTAAGTGATGACCACTGAAAGAATATCTGATATGCCACTGTTGAGTTGGGCTCATGGGACATGCCCTGCAAGCCTGCAGGTGGCAGCTGTCTCAGAAGTTTCCTTTGAGAACTAATGCATTGAACACTGGCACTCCTATGAGCAAAAGGAAAAAAAATTCCCCAAGGAAGTTCAAATATGAGAATAGAATCATTACAAAGCTGGAGTTATTTGTATCTTGTGAAAAGGATCACCTTTCATCCTCCTTAAATAACCTGGGGTTCAGACATCCTTCAGGTCCGATCAGTCCATTTCCTTTTGAGATGTCATTCACTTAAAAAAAAAAAAATCAGCCACCATTGTAGATTCAATCATCCAGCAGCCTATTTTGTAAAGGAAAATCTACATTCTAACAGGGAAGGTGACTTCACCAGTTTCAGGTATTTTAAGGGAAGAATATCAAGGTTCAAATCCCACTTTCCAGTGTCCAAGCTATGTCTTTCTCAAACTGGAGGAGAGCGAAAGGGCCCAGGCACTAGACCTAGAGTCACGAGCCAAATGTGCAGAATAACAGTGGCGCACCTTCCTGAAAGGTTGATTAAATCCAAGACACTTATGAATATTAAAAGATATATTATTGTGTGTAATGCAAATTTTCCACACCGTAGCATCGCAAGGAAATTCTAAGTGTGTAGCTTCAGCCTATGCTATGAGGGCCCTGGGGCCACTCACGTTTGCCTGTCAGGAAACATGGAAGACACATTGTCCTCTCTGTGCCTCAGAGAGCCATTGTGAAAAGCTGAGTGGAGCCCATTATCCAAGCCCATTACTGGAAATCTGTCTGCAAAACTCTCTTCAGAGGCAGTAATGATTTAGGCAGCTCAGACTTCCCAGAAACGAAGAAAAGTGCTGAAAATAAATAGAAGACAATAAATCTCTTAATAGTGCAAAGGGGAAAAATAAAGCAAATTATGTTTTATCTGGCAAAAAAAAATATCATGGCCACTTTTTTCTGTAATCTTCATTTTTCCTTTCTGAATCACTTAATTCAAAATTGAAGAAAATTCAGATTGTAATTTATAAGACAGTGTCCCTGTTGAGCTTTATTTGGGATACTGAAACTGGCTACTTGCAAAGACCAATGAATCAGTGTCTACTCTAGAAACTAATTTCTATGATTGCACCAGTGAAAAAGCTGGGAGTTATTGGGGGTGCAAAGATACTTGAGTCGCTCTTTCTCTGTGAGGCCCTGGGGGAATGGGCCAGAGAAACAGCAAGGCACAAATGTGTGTCATTTAGTGTGAAAAGGGGAAGTTATCTTAATTCAACATCCAACGCAGAGCTCTGGGAAAGATGCTTTGGAGTTGATGAGTTCCTGAAAAGCCACTCACTGGCCGTACAATCCCCTGAGCTCAGATCCAAAGCTTGCCCTCCGACCATGCTTGAGCTGGCTTCAAGGCACCAATGGCAGTAGGATAAACCATGATAGAAAAGAAAGAAGAAAAGGTTTTCCATGTTTTTTAATAGAGTGGGCCTTTTACTGCTTATATGTGAACCTGTCTCTGTCCTGAATTTGAGTGAATCCAATTACCATTTCCTTTTTCTAAGCCTACGGTGAGATAAAGGAATGGGCAGAAGGGAAAAACAAAGGAAAGAATTTGAGCATAAACACTGTATGCTAAGGAGAGAGGTGGTGGAGATGGGCAGTATGTGAGGTGCAACTAGATTTTTATCCCTATTGTTACTCTAGCCTCTAGTCTGTTATTATTGTTGTGATCAATTGAGTTTTAGATCATTTAGAGAAAAGAAATTGAAAAATGGTGTTTGAACAAATGATTTCCAGTTTGTTTCTCGGGCTAATCTTAGTACATGGACAGTGCAAGCACTTGTAGCATCTTTGTTTTGCAGATGAGAAAACTGAGGCTCCAAATTCAAGCAACCTGACCAACTCCAGTCCTGGGCAGGCACCACGGTGAGGAGCTCAGAGACAGAACTTCTGGTGCTTAATCATGTGCTTCTTTCCACTGGAACCCGTTCCAGTTTGGAGCTATGACAGCTCTGTTAACGAGACTTTAAGAAAAACATATTTTACCAGGGCTGACTCAACCTCAGGGGACTGAGAGGAATTCAGCACTTGAGGAACAGAAGCTGTAGGAGTCACAGGGCTCAGGAGGATCTGGGGAGCAAGATGCCCCCCAGGTGGTCAAGTGGGCACTGAGAGTTGTCCAGGAGACACCCCTGCCGTTGGTGTGCGGCTGGGGCTGGAGGGGTTAAAATAAAGGGCCGCACTGCTGAAGCTGTCAGAGGAGCTCTGTAGCTCAGAATGCAACACATCCTGTGCTCGTGAGTCGTCTGCTGGTCTGGGTGGATGAAATCCCAGGCCACAGTGCATAGCACGGAGCCAACATCTTGCTGAATGAAGACATCAATGCGCTATGTTGACAGAGTGCCTCGCCCTGACCACTCTGCACACTGTTCCTTTGGCTTGGGCTTTCAGGGGCTAAAACAGGGGCTAGGGGTGGATTTTAAAATACAGCCAAAATAAATACAGAACAAATTAATTGAAAGAATGGTAATCTAGAGCTTAGATGACAAACGTTTTCTGGAAAGGGCCAGATAGTAAGTGTTTCCATCATGCAGGTCCTGTGGCTTTTCCTTGTGACCACTCAAATCTTCCTTTAGCAACAGGAAAGCAGTGGTAGATGACTTGTAGATAAGTGGATGTGGCTGTGTTAATAAAACTTTATTTATAAATGCAATGGGGCAGTTTAAGCTCAGAGTCCTGGCTAAAAGAAAAAAAGCTTACGTATTCTCACCTCTGTACCGGAATCAAGGTAGACCAGAGGAAGGGAAAGATAATATAACATTAGCTGTTTGCCATCAACATGCTACTCATCACTGTTATAAAAAATTCATTTTTACCTTTGTTAATAAATTCTTGTTGAGGATTTTTGTTTCAATATTCCTTAGGAAAAGGCCCGTTTAGGACTTTTCTGGCGCTGCTTGGCATTAGAACACACTTTTTCCCACCATAAAACTTGAACTTTTGCTTCTATCAGCGGAATCAAGTGTTTATCACACGTACCTCTTCCTCACTGCAGCGGTTTTCCTGTGGCTTTGTGGTTCATCTTAATAGTCATGACGTCTATGATTGTCATATCTCACCGCTCCGCGCCTGCACGCCCTCTGCCCCGCTGTCCTTCCCCGGATGTGGCCTCACAGATGCGTTCCTAGTGCATTGATCTCCATTCCTTAAGTTCCTTTTGAGTTCTTGTCTTTTAGAAAAGGAATAAATTCCCAATGAACGCATATGATACCGCAAATAAGTCCTAAAGCAAAAAGAGAGATAAAGACAAATTTTAAAAAGTGGGTTCAATTTCTGCTCCCCTCGACAAGCAGGGCGGTCTACAGGACCAAAGAGAGCAGAGACCATTCTGAGGACAAGCAAGGTGAGGCAAGGGCCAGTAAGATACTGAAATTTGAAGTCATGACGGTGCATATTCTCGGCTCTGGATGGACAAACCATCAAGAGAAGGAACAAAGGGCCAGAAACAAAAGCATGGAAACTCGTTGCCCTGGTCACACACGCATTGCTGAAACACAATGCCTGACACTCCCCACTTCAATGAGGACAGCAACGCTTAGGCTTGTGTCTTCCGTTCATGGTTGACGGATTCCGTGGCAGAAAGGGCTTGGCGGATGGGTCTGGGGAGGAAGGCTGCGCTGCTTGTGGCGGCCAGGAAGCGAGTGGGAAAGCCAGGGAGGCAGCTCCCCCACAGGGCTGCTCCTCCCCGGGCTGCCTCCTCTGTCCAGTCGCCACCTCCTAACCGGAAGTCAGCTAGGAGCTCCCCACTGACCTGGGGGATTGGCCCAGCACCCATGAGCCAATCACCCTCCAAACACAAGAGCTGTGCCGGAGGCCCAACCTAGGTCACTACACCTGGTGAAGACAGAGGCAGCAACTGACTCCGCAAGAGGAAAGAAAAAATTCAGCTTCTTGCCTTATACGAAGTACAAAATTGATTCCAAATTCAATAAAAGCTAAATACGGAAAAAAAAATGGAGGGTTAGCCAAATAGCTGAGCAGACTAAAACGCCTGCTTAGGCAGAGCGCAGCAGCTGGGGTTCGATCCCCAGCATGCTGAGCTGGCCCTGCCCCCGGGGAGCACTGAGATGGTGATTGAGATTGGGCGTGGTGGCGCACACCTGTAAGCAATGCTTGGGAGGCTGAAAACAGGAGGGTCCCTATGAGTCCGATCTGTGTAGTGAGTCCCTTTAGACCCTGTACTAAAAAAAGGAGAGAAAAGAAAATTGGAAAATTTTAAGTACATAAATATATAAGTCTTTATGGCGTCAGGGCAGGAAAATATTCCTTAAAATATAAAACTACAAATCATAAAGATCAATATTGATGCTGACTCTCACAATATTAAAAATACAATAAAACTCGGGAGGCTAAGGCAGGACAATCACCATGAGTTCGAGGCTAGCCTAGGCTACATAGTGAGTTCAAGCCCAGCCTGAATTATATAATGAGACTGTATCTCAAACAACCCAAAAATTCGTAAGTTGGGTGCGGTGATGCAGGCACATAGCTCCAGCTACTCTAGAACTTGGGCAGAACGATTGTGGGGAAGGAGGATCACAAGTTCAAGGCCATTCTGGGGAAAGTAGTGAGATCCTGTCTCAAAAGGAAACTTTAAGAAGGGATTAAGGATGGAGTTTAACGGTAGCGCTATTGCCTACGATGCATGAGTTCCATGTTTAACCCCCAGTACCACAGAAAACAAACAAATAACAACAGCAACACCAAACGCCCAAGAGAACAGTTATTTCTGGGTGGGAAATAAGGGAAAAGAGCACATTAATGAGGTGGTAGAGGTTTAGCTGGACCTAACATGTTTTTATTTCTTAAGAAAATTCTAAAGACATGATAAATGATGACATCGTTGACCATTGAGAAAGGACCCAGGAGTCTGTTACATATTTTTAAACACTCTGATTTTTGAAATATTTTATGATTTTCATGAATGTCTTAAAAAGTATAACAGCTCAGACAGAAAATAAACAAAAACGTGGCCTAGACAAGGGCTTTCTGTGCAGTTCTCAGCACCTTCTCATATGTATCCCGTGCACCTTGACTATCAAAGGTGGCCTCTGAATTCCCTGAAATCTAAGAAGACTATCTCAAGCCCCAGTCCAGTCACTTCTAGAAATCTGCAGCAAAGGGATATGAGCACACCCATAACCTGTTCATTTTTAAAACTCACTTTTAAAAACAGGACTTTCTGTTGAGCCTAAGATTCTCTCCTTCCTTTGGTGTCACAGTTTTTCTCCAGTCTCTGCCTCTCAGCCACCACTACTCTCTTTTTGTTCCTAGAGATTTGCTTTCTAAGAAATTTCTACAAATAAAAATATGAGGCACATATTTTTCTTCTTTTAATTTTCGTAATGCTTTAAAGATCCAATAACATTAGTCAACATATCAGTATTTTGTTCTTTCTTATTATTGTGGAGCTCGATAGCAACATACAGGCAGTATCTTGCCTTCAGTGTGAGTGGATCACCTAACACCTAAGAAACATCTTTCAGTCTGAGAAATGCCAAGGGACTACAGAGAAGGAAAAGGATGAAGAACTGCACATGGCAGGGCAAGAGGTGGAAGCAAAACTCTCAGAGAAGTGTGAAGATAGCATTTTCCTTTTCATCCAATAAGAACATGCTATAAGGAAAGAACAATTAGCAAGAAGCCACTGCTGAAAATAAATATAAATATATATACATGTAAATATATATAATACGTTTTACTTTATTTGATATATATTAGATATATCAGATAAAGTGAAAAATTTCCAACAAGTATAAAATAAAGGAAACTTAGAAGGAAACTACTTACAGGATTAATAAAGAAGACTAATATTTGATTAATACGAATGCCATACCAAAAGGATGGAAGGTTTGAACTCAGGATTGAGCAAGTTAGTGACTTATCGAGTGAGACATTGTCTCAAACTAAAAACTAGAAATGGGTTAGGGATGTAGCTCAAAGGAAAGGCATTGAGTTCAATCCCCATTAATTACCAAATAAATAAATTCAGAAGGAAAAAGCACAGAGATTACCACAGGACAGTTACAAATGAATGGCACCCAAAATTGTCTACAGTGGAAGGATCCATTGAGTGGCCGGGGCAAGGAATGATGCACACACACGCTGAGGAATTTCACAACACTTGGGCTAAAGAGAATACCTGAGACACGCTGAGCAAAACAACAAAGGCCCAGGAATCTCAACGTGACGTCAGACTCCTCTGTGCCCATCCCGCCTCAGCCTCCGTGGGAACCAGAAGTCATGGACCAAGCATCCTGAGGCGGAGGAAGCCGGGAGCCGGAGGCCTTAAGGAGCGGACACAAGGCAGTAGAAAAGTAGCCCACAAGTATTCCTTTTCAGTAATCCCATTTAAAAATGTGCACCAGTAAACAAATACAAGAAAGCAAGGATTAGCCCCTCAGAAAAGACATCAAAGAACTCATCTAGAAAAGGCAAAACCACATTCTCCAGAGAAAGCCATAAATCCACTGTCTCAGTTGAGGAAGGACCGAGAACTCCGGAAGAAAAGATGCTGGGCACAAGGAAAATGTGGTAGAACAGCTAAAATGATGACCTGAAAATAATTAAACTGTTGTAGCTAGCCAGCGAAAAGATAGGCTCAATTAGAAACTCTTTAAAAAATGAAACTCTTTGTAAGAAAAGTAGGCAATGCTGGTGTACTGTCTGGCTTCTTAGCAAATGCTGCCTACAGAGGAAGACGATAAAGTCCCTCGGAACCTTGACACAAACGTTGCCTATCATCATGAAATCAACACACAGCATGCAAGGTAGATAAATCCAGAGCACACGAAGCTGGAGGAGGAGGCTATGGGGAGGGGGCAGGCAGGAGACAGTGGTGTTCGCCCTTGGAAAGTGCACGTCTCATTCCTGTTGAGAAAGAAAGTACAAGTTCAGTACAGGAAGGCCTGGGCCAGAAGTCTTTGCATCCTACCATCAACTTCTCAGTATTGCTGGATTTTTAAATATAAACGTATTACTTTGACAAAAACTTAAAAACAGAATGTACTTTTGATCTCCAAGCTATACAAAGAGTCAGGCGTGAGGGAGGGCGCAATGCTTTAACACTCAGTGTTTAACATTCAAACAGGGATGGAGTGCTTCAGTTTGCTAGGCCCTGTTCTAAGCATTCTATGATGTGCAAGTGAAAAGGACCTAATTTTCTTCATTTTTTTTTCTTGTTGTTTTTTTTTTTTTCTTTTGCAGTACTGGGGATCAAACTCAGAACCTTGGACTTGCCAGGCAGGCATTTATGCTGCTGAGCTATAGCCCCATCCCCTGTAATTTTCTTTTTCATACTTCCCCTCCCAGCCAATCGTCACCGTTTTGTATTGGAACTGTCTGAAGCACCTGTTAGTTGACCCCAAAACTCCGCCTTTTCCAGTCTATTTCACACGGAGCAACCAGATTTCCTTTCCTAAATGTGCCTGGGATTTTATAACACCTCTGTTCAAACTTTATCCCTAAACCCACTTTCACGAATGAAAAACCTCCTTAGCGTGCCATGCAGGTTTCTGCTGGGCCTCCCTGCCTGCTCCTTCTCCCATGCATAGATCCACAGCGTTTCCTCCACTCAGCCCTTGTGTCAACCTGGTGACCAGATACCTCTCCCCACAGGCTGTGCGCTCCGTGCTCTCTGTGGCGGCTCATATCTCAGATGGCCCCTCCTCCACACCCACTCACCCAGCTCCTACCCCAGTAGCAGAGTGCAGGTAGGATGCCAGGAGCCGTATGTATACTGTAATCCTCACCCAAGGAGAGAGACAGGACCCAGCTTCGTCACACTCCACACCTTCTCAGCAATTCTCTGCCCCACTGAGTGCCCCTGACTGCTGCACTGAGGTCTCCCTGGAATGCCCTTTCCTGCTCCTTCCCTACCAAATGCTTTGTCACCAACTCTGTCCATGGCCCCAGGTCCCAAGCAGTGGTCTCCCATTGTGTTTTCCCTCCTCTCTGGGGTCTGACTTCTCCCTTGTACTTTCAGTCCTAGGGCAAACACACTGCAGATCCTCTCTGGCTCTAAACCTTCTCTGACTCTATCCTCATTTCTCTGAAAAGACTCATTAAGCTTAGGAACATGTGAAACAGGAAGCAGAGTCAAAAAGCCACTATGAAGGAAAGGGAGCTGAATGAAGCATCTGGAGCAAACGCTGCAGCCACCAGGACTCTGGCTTATATGACACCCATCTGTCTCGTTGCCTTCTATCAAAGTGTATGCCTGCTTGGACCACAGGCTATGTGGTTTCTAGATCAAGAGGCTATACTTGATTGGTCTTTGTTCTCTAGGTTCCCAGCATGCAACAGATATGGAATAACTGACCGAGGAGTACATTGATCCTATCGCGCCTCTTCAACGCACTCCACCAAGTTCTGCTCATCAGCAATGCCTGACGGGAGAACTTTACACACACTTCCTGTCTTAGCTGTCATTCTGATTAGGATTACTCAGGGAACACAGTCCTGACAATAGTGCCCAAAGGGGGAACCCAGAAGATTCTGAGGAAGAGAGCATTTGGAACCGAAGATGTGTGAACCCAGAAGCATTGCAAGATTGGCATCATGGCTTGAGCTAGTGTTCAAAGGAATCAGACTTGGCCAGACCCAAAGAGAACTTTGCCAAGCAGTTTTCCCCCTTAATTTTTAAACCCATGTGTATTTTAAGGAAAATTCAGTCCATATGTTTCTGATTCATTTACACTTAACTCATCAAAATATTGTTTTGTAAGAGTTATTTGATGTTGCAGTCTTTTAAGCTTTTGTGAAGAAATGCTTTCCTCCCCTTAGAAAGTGAAATCTTTAGAAAAGATACACAGACACACACACACACACACACACACACACACACACACGCATGCACACAGTCTAAAAGGTTCAAAATCATCTCAGGCCCCAGGATGCACAAGGATGCGACGAGTCCTTGCTGTACCTGCTGCAGCCTCCACCTCTATAGAAAGGCTAGGGCTTTCTTTCATCAAAAAGACACACAACTGTACAAGGGGAGAAATCCAACCACAAGAAAAATCCCTGCAAGATCAGGGTAATTAAAACCTCCAGAATGGGAGTGGTGGCGTGTAAAGTTTGGTGGAGAGATGAAAGAAAGCCATGAATGAAACAACAGAAACAGAGGCGATCAAGTGGTCAGCATTCTGTGCATACAAGTTCAACAGGGAAACAGGGAAAGGGGAAAATGTGCACACATATAGGTCACAGAGCACATGTATGACAGTGTTCAGAATCCTGTTCCAGAAAGCCAAATGCTTTGTCCATTCAGGGAGCAATGACTTGACCATGGTGCTAATTGTGTAGCCTGTGCACTTGAGCAATGGTAGTCCCCACTGCGACACCGCCAGCCAGCCCACTTCAATTCCGCAGCCAAAGTCGGTGCCACTAGGGCTTACTGCAATAAGCCCCATGGTTTTCCTTTCTTGTCTCCATTGATGAACTTAGATATACACAGTTGTCAACATGTTGTCCTACAAAGTGTATGAGAAATGCTGTTGATAAACACAGATGATTAGAACTGAAACAGGCCCTCGTGTCGTGCACTACCTCTCCCAACAATCTAAGATGCCCCGGGATGGCCACAAAGCCAAGGGAGATCGAAATCCTAAGTTCTTTTTTTACCAAAATGGCCAACTGAGGTGCCAAAAATTGATAAAACTAAAGAAGACATAGAGCATGCTGCGAGGAGGAGGAGGAAAGAGGCCATGCCAGCTGAGTATTATGTGAGTGGCTGTCGCTGCAGGCCACAAATGTCAGCGAGTTTGGGTGGAAGTTTCTGAATTGCTGTCCTCACTGAATGGGGACAAATAAGGGACTCTTGTAAAAAAAACAAAATCTGACAATTTAGTCACTTCTATTTCCAAGTGGAAGTGAATGTAGACACTTGTATGGAAGTTTTTATTTAAGTTTCCTTTAATGGACTTAGAAAGTACTAAGGAAAAAAAAAAAGGTTGAAGACAAAAGCTCAAAAGTTGATGTGAGCCCTAGGAGTGACTCCATCTAGTGAGAATAAAGCAAGATCATGCTTCCAGAAACAGGCTTATGAAGACCTGGAGGGCTCAGTAGCTACCCTAGGACATGAGAGAGAAGCACAAGCTCCTCTGGTGAGCATGTTACAGAGCACAATGATTCAGTCCCGTTGTCTGCCCTACCAAGCAAGATGGCACTGCTGGTTCCTCTTTGTTCTCCACCAAGAGCACAAGCTCCTTCTTTTCGGGTACTTGCTGCTGCCCTAAGATCCAGAATAACTCACTCACGCTTGGCACCTCATTCTGACTCAGTAGACACCTGAGGGATGGAGAGGTGGTCATTCTCATTAGCAGTGTGGCCACACAACAGTCTCCTCTCTGCCACCCTCATCCTTGACCAAGTCACCTCCATCCAGCAACAGGAAGGCCTTGCACCTCCTGGCCAAGCCAACAAGGCCACTTTCACATCCCTGTCCCCTTGTTGCAATCTTGGGGAGCATCCATCACCAGCCTTGTCTACACCTTTCTTGCCAGCCTCATGTGACAGAAGGGGTAGACATTTAGATGTCACTGACCTCAACTGCCCCTATGGTCCCTCTATACCCATCAATCATTCTCTCCTCAAATTGCTTATTTATTTTTCCATCCTAAGGATCGAACCCAGGACCTTTCTACTGAGCTATCTCCCCACCTCTATCTTGTTTCACCAGACAAATTCTTGTTCAGTTGCTAAATTCTCCAGGCTGGGTTCAAACTTGTACTCCTCCCGCCTCAGCCTCCCAGAACGCTGGGATTATAGTCTTGTACCACCACCACTAGCTTCCCTACTATCTTGTTGCTTACCACCTTGGGTGTTAGGCCAATCTAGCACTGAACCATAGTTCCCCAGCACCCACAGGGTTAGTCCTCATGGTTGTCCACCCTCTCTGGTGTCACTTTGGATTAACACCATCTCGGTTTTTGTTTCTTATTGATTACGGACATGACGGCTGCTCCAGGGCCCAGCAGCTGAGAGACTCTCAGAAGGAATGCAGCAGCCGCTCCTGGCTGCTGTGGGGACCCCTCTGCCTCCTGACATTCAAATCACAGTGGGCAAGGTCAGGCCACAGCCGCGTGCCTCTTTTCCTTTTCTGAGAAGTGATATCAGGACACCATGGTGCAGCACCTGGATCCCAGCAAGGCATCGGGAATCACAGAATCTTAAAGTCAGTAGATACCTTACCAAGGGGCTGCACATCGTTGGACTGGAGGACAGAGAGATGACGGCCCCCAGAAGCTCTGCCACACAACTTTGTTCTACAACATCTGCATATTAAGAGCCCTATTTCAGTGGTTCACTCACATAAATGCTGTGCCTTCATTAGTGATGAAACATGAAGCATTTAATGTTGATGGCAGCTAGATCGAGTTCACATGTGACAATCGTAGGATTCTAATAAAAAGGGTAGCAATGACAAGAAATTCATTACTTAATGCTTGCTTCATGCCAGGTGCTGACCTGTGTCCTTGACCGGTACTTAATTTTCATAATTTACCACTTTAGCACTATTATAATCCCCCCAGGAGTTAACAATACAGGTGGGCAAACCGAGGCTGGGAAACAGCTGGCTGTGTCCCCAGTGTCACTCAGGGTGCGGGAGACCGAGGCGTGGATCTATCCATATCTGTGCTAGGACAGACAAAGCGACGACTCCCCCACCCCTGGTGGCTTCACAGAGGAACGATGCTCCCAGCCCTAAATGCACTGCACACAGCAGCGTGAGCTCTGCTTTCGTGGCCACTTCGTGTCACCCCTGAAGGAGCGGCCACTATTCTTGATGCTGTCAGTTACTTAAAGGAGAAGAAGTGGGCTCCAAGGATGGCCGAGCGGCAGTTAAAGGGCAATGGCCCGGAAGTAAGGTGCTTGGCTTCTGCTTACACCTCATTGGCCAGAAAAAATCACGTGAGCAAACAGAAAAGGAATAGGAATTATAATCTTACCATCCAGAAAATACTCAGCAAGTGTGAATTATGTACTGCACCCCCAAATCCCATGCTTTTAACAACAAACTTGTTATGACTTCATCCTAAGAAATGAAACGCTACTTACCTATGTTTTTCCACAGCCATGATATACTCATAGCACAGGGAATAATCCACACCGCGTGTCATTCCTTACGGTCTGCTTCCGTGGCTTCCCAAGCTTTACATTCTGATCCATTTGGGATGGCAGAATCGCTCCACATCCCAGATAAGCTCCTCACGATCTGTCTTTTAAAAAGCAGTATTGCATAATTGCAGGTCCAAATGCAGTAGCAGTTTTAGAGGTAGGCAAGTACGAACCCCTGTGCCTTCTGATTTGTGTCTTTATTTTCTGAAACAAATTTAAAAAAAAAAAAACTTTTTAACAAACATAACATCTATGGTAGCGCCACAACCCATTAAAATAATGCTGCTGTTTTCCTTTTATCTCCAAAATTATCTTATTCCAGGAACATAAAGTTATAGAAACAAATCCCTTTGGATTCTTTTATCCATGGATGGGGCTTTATGGCTTGCAAATGTCAGGCACTTTCCCCTCGGATTGGCCTTTTAGATAAGGTTTGCATATAGG
>PVKN010007683.1:5285-26331 GCA_004027915.1 Capromys pilorides | reverse complement strand
AATTTGCCTGATCAATGGTCTACGCCCACTTTACTTCTCAGTTGTAGCAGCATAAATTCTGTACTCCTGCTTAGACAGAGAAGAAATGGCACAGTATTTCAGGACAGATCAGTAACTAATGGATTCTCTTGTACATCTGAAATGTTACCCAACAAAATGAAAAACCTTATGGAACTGCTAAACCAAAGTGCCTTTCAAAATTTAGCAAATCAATACACACACTATTAGAAATGCTAAAAGAGACAGTGTTCATTTATGCAGATTAATCTTGGCCCTGAATCAATATCGTACAAAAGTATCACTATTTCTGCCAAACTACTTATCACCAACAACTTACGCAGAAGAAAATGTGCTTCTTAGAATTTGAAAACCTGAAGAACTTAAAAATAGTTTTTTTTTGTTTTATTGTGTTGTGTCATGTTTTTTTATTGAAGCACAAATAAACATGCACATGGGCCGTCTACTAGTTTCCTTCGCTGCTCAGCCTGGCCTTGGGGTTGGTGACTCAGATGGCTGGCTGGGCCACTGTTTCCACAATGGCCTCGTGGTTCTTAGAGAAGATGTTGTCAGCAATCTCTGAGCAGTAAGATTTGTTGCACCTCAGCAGCTCCTCCAACTCCTTCATGTTGCACCCAGAAACTTCTGGAAGCCACTAGGCAGCACATGCTTTGTCCTTTTGTTGCTTCTATCACCTATGGAGGGCATCAAGATCTGGCCCATGAAGCTTCTCCAGACACTTTCTTAAAGAAGAAAGAAAGCAAAATTCTTCAAACATATGGGATCATTAGATGAGTGTTTCTCAGTAGCAACTGAAATAAGTAATTAAATATAGATAGCACCTTGAATTACTACCCAGAGTAAAACCCCAATTTTAGTTAAACATGAAAATATTTTCATAGTTATCAGTCTTATTTTTCTCACTTTAGACTTTTATAATTGCAATTATTTCTGTACCCCTTCATTCACTATGACTTCCATTTTCCAAAGTGACGAGTGAGTTCTCTGGAAAAATCACACAAGTATAAATAAATAAATGCATCACGCAAAAATGAAGAGGGCATTGCAGTTAAAACCCACGCTCGCTCTTGCTGGGACCCCCGTCAATCTAGTCCTCCTTCCTCTCCCTAGAGGTTAGCACTGATATCACGCCATAGGTATCTTGGCTAATTTTCTCATCCCTGAGACAGAATACCCAGCATGCAAAGTGAAAGGAGCAGAGGTTTATTTGGCTTACAGTATGTAGAGGTGTCAGGCCACAGCCGGCTGGCCCACGGTAGGGTGGCTTGACAGAGGGCACCACAGAGGAAGAATAGTTCATGCTGGGCAGAAGGCAGCAAGAGCCGCAAGCAGTGACAATGGCCCTCTTTCTGGCCTCTTTCTTTTTTCCTTTCCAGACTACAGACCCTTAGGGCAGGCAGTGCTCACACCTCAGGTGGAACACCTTTAATCATACCCAGAACTATGCCAAACCCACTGTGGACTAATGTAGTAATCTCACACCTAGATGCATTCACCTCCAAGAGGCCCACCTGTGACCGCAGGAGGCTTTGGGGGTTGTCTAGACACAAGCCCTAGCAGCAGTCTCTTCTTCCAGGTCCTGAGCCATGTGTTCACACACCTGTGCTCATGGAAGACACTCGGAATGCTTGCAAGTGTTATTTATGCAATGTCACACACCAACTTGAGTTTTTCATCCATTAGCACTTAGGGAGTTCTTCCTGTGGATGGTAGTGGTAGCTGTGTGCCACACAGTTTTCTAAATATGGCCACATCCTGTCTACCTCAACGAACTCTCATAGCAGCCCCGTGAATGCAGTTCTATTGCCATCATTTCACACATGAAAACTGAAGCAGAGAGAGAAGTGAAGAAATACTTTCCACAGTCACCCAACTTAGAGTCACTGCAGAGTTTAGTGACAAACTCCAGGCTGGCGAAATGGTTCAGCAGTCTAAAGTGCCTGCTTAGGCAAGCTTAGGCAACTGCAGGGACTATGATTGGATCCCCGGCACCACATGCTGCACCACCCCCACCCCCAGGGCAGGCTGATCCAACAATAATAATAATAATAATAAGCGCTAAGCTTCAAAAATTTAAATTACCTTTGACCTCAACTGAGACAAAAAGCCATCAGCTTCCAGAATAGAACCCTTCAGATGATAACAGTGGTTTGCAACACATCGGTGACTAGCCTTTCTCCTCAGAGATGAGCAGGGAGCTGGCTGAATGTCTAAATGCCATAAAAGTCATGATGAGTCTATAATTATTTTGCGCCTTGGTGGCATAAGTTTTAAAATTCTTAGTCTGTTCTTTATGAAAGGTAAAGGGCTTTAATAAACCCAAGGACTCTGACTTATAACCTTGAGATCATGAGTGATAATTAAAACTAAAAAGGCACACTTAACAAAAATTCACTATAGAAGCATCGCTCCTGACCTCGGGATGATTTATGTCGGGGGCAGACTTCACTGATCTGTTCTAGTTAACTCAATAAGTATAGATCAGCTTTAGTTTGGAAGCACAGCTAAAGTTCATTGTCCCTTTAGAAAGTTATGCTGCAAGTACACAGTGCGATAGCTCAGCAGTCTAAAGTGCCTGCTTAGTCAACCTCAGGGACCGCGTTTCAATCCCCAGCACCACGTGCTGCACCAGCCTCACCCCCAGGGCAGGCTGAGCCGGATATATACATATATATATATATATATATATATATATATATATATAGAAAATTAATTGTGAAGAAAAAAAGAAAGTTATGCTGCAAGCACATTAAAGTGGCTTAACATATTGCACTAAAATTATAGTGTCAGTTTTTCACCTCCTCCAAAATTACAGAGCTGCTTCCTCACAGTGACGCTAGAGCCAGCCCTTCTGCCATTCATTTGCCCATCACCTGCTATCACTGAAATGGCTTCCAATACTTTGCAGCTCCTAACAGTGTTACGAGTACAGCCTGCCTCTTCTCCAAGGTTCCTGTGCTGTTCCATTCCCTTCAACAGCAGCTATCAGAATCCATTTCCCAGATCAAGGTCCCTGACATTGACCAGAAAGGATTAAAATGCAGTTTTACACTCTGGAAAGAGGGCCTGGAAACCAACGTTTATTTAGTAAGCCCTCCAGAGATTCTGATGAACCTTTAAAACTGAGATGTAGCACATTTGATGTACAGATACAGCTCTGGAACATAGAGAAACCGTATCTTCAAGTGTTAAAAATTAACCTTTCCATAGGATCACATGTGAACATGAAATGTCAGAAATTTTAGGTGGTGGTGGAGGTGGTGATAATGGTCATGGTAGTCGTGGTGGTGGTGGTGGAAATGGTGGTGGTGGTGGTGGTGGTGGTGGTGGTGGCAGTGGTGGTAGTTTGAGACAGGGTCTTTCTGTGTAGTTCAGGCTGGCCTTGAACTCTCCACAATCCTCCTGCTTCACTCCTGGAATTCCAGGAGTATGCCATTGCACATTAATATTGTAATATGATTTTTCCAGGAAAATCTTCTGGAAGTTAGGAATCCATTAGACTTGTCTGGAAAAATTGAAAGTAGTTTCGTAATTCAACTATGTTATGTGATAAACCATAGAATTTGGATAATGAATTAGAACTTAAATTTTATATTCAGAGATTAACATAATGTGGAAATAATCCTGAGAGACCCTGATCCAAGCTTGTGTGACACTCAGAGCCTCAGCCCACAGCAGCTGGATATCTTTTCTAGACCACTAGGCTGATCAATGGCTGTGACCTAAGTGTCGAACCCAGGGCCTCAGACACACCAGTACCAGGCTTCAGAAAACCTGTAAGGGTCTTCCACCAACTCAGAAACCCTGACACATCGTGCCATGGGAATGATTCTGAACTGGCTGATTGTTCTAGAAGGATGTGGCCAATAGCAAATATTTCAACATACAGAAACCAGCCAGGTACAGTGCACACCTATAATCCTAGCACTTGCATCAGAAGTGCTCAGGAATCCTAGCACTTCCTGAGGCAGGAAGATAGCTGCAAATTTGAGGACAACCTGGGCTACATAGTAAGTTCAGGACCAGCTTGAACTACACAGTGAGACTTTGTTTCAAAAAACAATCAAGCGATCAGTGTAAAGAAACTATCCCCCATCCAGAGTGTCAAGAATCTATTCATTAATACTCATATTGCTGGGGCCAGTAAATAGCTCAGCAGACTAAGTGCCTGCTTAGGCAATTGCGGGGACTGGGGTTCAACCCCCAGCACACCACACTGTCCCTGCCCCCAGTTACACTGAGCTGGCAACCAAGATTGGGCATGGTGGCACACACCTGTAATCCCAGTGCAGAGGAGACTGAAAACAGGAGGATGACTACGAGTCTGAGATGCATAGTGAGCCCCTGCACCAAATACATTAAAAAAATTTTAAAAAACCTCACATTGCCTTATAATTTGATGGTTTTTATTTTAAAATAAAAATAGTTTGTTGATGTTTAATATTATAACATGTAAAGGAACATTTTTAACATATCTGCATTGCTAACACATACAGTTCTATCTCTTCCTTTATGGACGCATCAATGTTCATCCGATTGTAATATTTTGTGAACATTCTTCCATGCCTCCATGTTGCCTCTGTGCATGTGTGTGTGTGTGTGTGTGTGTGTGTGTGTGTGTGTTACAGCACAATGAACCCAAGGCCTTCACACTAAGTTGTATCTCTGACTTTTTATTTCTCTTTCCTTTCTCCCTCTCCTTTTCCCTCTCCCTCTCTATCTCATTGTTTAGAGCCAAATTAGAGTCAAATTGTAGAGCCTTGCTTCAAACCTGTAGTCCTCCTGCCTCAGCCTCCTAAGCTTTTGAGCTTCTTTGTACACAACTATCTCCTTCTTCTTGTGAGTTATTTCCTTCAGCTGCATTTCAAGGGGCAGACTCTGGAGTCACTGAGCACATATCTGCTTACAGTTCTTGATCTCAAATATCAAATTTTCCCCTCAACATTCCAATTTTTACTGAAAACCCAACAAAGATCTCCCAACAAGTCCTCCTTCCTTGCAGAAGGAAAAAAAAAAAAAAAATGACTGATTTTGACCAATTCTTAAATAAATCAAGCCTCAAGTAAAAGAAATTATGAATATTAACTTGTTCCAATTTGGCACAAAACACTATGTTGGAACCACACTCTCAATTATACCTTTCCCTGAGGCGCTGATCTTCCCAGAAACTAGAGAACATAAGAGTACAAATTGGCTATAATAACACCTGACTTCAAGAGTACACCACCAGTGAGCCGTAAGTAGAAAAAAAAAAAAAAAAACTTGATTATTTTTGATAATGATTAAAATTTACTATAATTTTAATTAAAAGATGGTATAAAAATTAATGAATTGGTTTTAGAAAATTTTTATTTCCCAACCTTGCCACCTGCGAAATGAGAGTGGACATATTAGCCCACCTTGGAGAACAAAGCAAATAAAAATTCTACTGGGGAGTAAATTCTTTCACTTTACTAAAATGACCCTGTTCATTGCTTTGAAGAACACTCAAGCCTGATGGGAAGGCATGGAGTCACGTTGATGACAAAATAGTAGTGGGATTTAAGGACCTCTGCCCTTCAGCTCAGAAAGTCTGCATTACCATTCTCTCAGTAAGGGGCTTAGGGTGTAGGGGAGACCCCACCAGGGCAGATAAATTAAAACTGACTCATAGCAGGAAACAGTTTATAAACCAATTATTTATAGAAGAAATACTTCTGCCAAGATATAAGAATGATCTGGTCAGCCCTGCACCATGCCACAGGTAAAATCTCTCAAGGAAGCCAACTCATAACTAGGATGAAGGGTGTTTGGTGAGTATGAAGCAGATCTGGGAGCTGGCTCTAAAACTCAGATTTGATTTTGGAAAACTTCTGGCTTCATGGCATCCAATTCAGACACTGAGTTACAGCGCTATCCTGGTACACGGCAACCTGTTCAGATGGTGGCACTCAAGTGGCCCTGCCATCACTGACCTGGGACATTTCTCTCTCCTTGCTTCTGCTGACCACACTCCTTCCTCCAGAAGGACACTTTCCTTCTGATCTGAGAGTAGTTGACATCAAGTTGCAGTCAGGTTTTGTGGATCTGGGACAGATGCCACCTCTTTAGGGATGACTATGCTCTTATCCAGGATGTGTTAATGGGTGGTCCCTGCTGAGTTTAATGAATTGGTAAGTTAACTGATGACCTCGCTGACCCTTCTGCCCGTCCTACAACAATAACGCACAGACTAACAATCCAGAGCGTTGGCTACCCAAGCTGGCCAAACTTGGTACCTCTTTAACTAAAAGATAGGCCTTTGGAATGGCACAGTCATTATTAGAAGGCACACACACTCTTCTAAAATAATTTGCTCTCTTTAATAAGATAAACTGTCCTCCTGCAATCTTATTTGAACTTTTTCGGCAAACCTTTTGTTCCCCGTTCATAATTTTATCTTCATTCAATCTGGTTAAACTTTAAGAGATCCCAAATTAAGTGAACTTAAACTAGTGAACTTAGTATATTGTTCATGAACTGAAAAAAGCAAGAATTACAGTGTTACAAGGTGGATTGTCACCATCACCACCCCCTCTGCCAGCTTTGCCATCCAAACACCACACTGTATCGCAATTATCAAATTGCCGGAAAATCAAATTTTCTGCTTTTTATCTTTCCTTTTCAGCCTATGCTAGTAATCTTAGTTCTCTTCCAAATATGTCATTGTGCACAGAACTTAACCCCAGTGAATTTCATCTATTTACTTTCTGTTCTTTCTTTCAAATTATCTCGCCATTGGTTACAACCTGAATGACCCTGAAGGACAGGGTGTACAGGAAGCAAAAGACAAACACTGTACAGCCTTATTTGGGCACAAAATCTGTAAAAGTTCAACTGTAGAAGCAGCCAGAAGAATGGAGATTTCCAGAGACTATGGGCGAGGGACATGGGATAGACGATTGAAGAGTACACATTTCTAGTTATAAAATGAACAGAGTCGGGAGATCCAGTGGACAGCACACCAACTGTGAGTAGACACCATGTCATGGGTTTGACTGGTTAAGAAAATAGATGTTTCTCACCACAAGAAAAGCAACTACAGGAAGTAACCAATAAGTGAAGTATTCATTTGACCATGGTAATTACTTCACAATGTATACATACACAACTTGTCAACTTATAATACCTTAAATATTATAATTTCTGTGTATCAGTTAAGCTTTGGTAAAGCTGAGAATTCTTGGTATAAAATTAATTTAGAGTGTTCAAAGAGACAAAAAAAAAATGGTTTAGTGGTTGTTGGTGGCTGAGGGAGAGAAAAATGGAGAGAGACCACAAATAACTTTAAGCTTCTTTTGGGAACAATGAAAATATACTGGAACTGGGCAGTGGTAAAGGACACACAATATTTAGAGTAAATACTCAAATCCACTGAACTGTGTTTACAATTCACTTATAAAAAGGTGGCTTTTATGTATGAGAATTATCCCACAGTAGAAAAAAGTAATTCAGGGCAACTTGAGTCTTCTCAGAATGCTACATTCTCATATTATTCATTACCCATAAGCAAAAAAAAATTACAAGGTGCACATTATTCTAACAATCTGTTTGAAAATACCTTAAACCCAGAACAAAGTAGAAACAAGTCCACAGTGAAAGACTTTAGCCCTCTTCACTTCTCTTGAGAAACTGGAGAGCGACAGCAATCAGGCTGCCGGAGCCCTCGAGAAAATTGTGAGAGCGTGTCATTTCTGTTCTCCGGGGAGCAAAGCCAGCAACACTTCATGGGTTATATTAAGACTTCCATGACTCAATTTAAGGCAAGAATGCCTCAAGGTGACTGTCGTACTCGCTGACAGGTGTCCATCCTTCTAGAAGATGACTCACTCCTGCTAACCCAGCCCACTCCAGGGCAGAGAGCACACAGCAAGAAATGAGTAGGAGATGTCACATTTCTGAAGATGAGGTTTGTAAACTGAATTTCTATAAAAGGAATCATCAGGCCTTCACCCAACTACGTAAAGAGCTCAGAAACACATGCCTTAGAGGTAGTCGCAGTGCGATGCTTGGTCTCAAGCAATGTAAAATAGGACTTAAAATAGTATCTTACTCCGTTGCTGTTGCTAATGACATAGGGTCACATATGGGTAAATTATAAACTAAGGACTTTGTTGTGATTTAGGATTGTGAGGGCTGGGTTGATAGTGTTGTAGGCAGCCGAATTAGGTGAAAACATTATAGGCAGTCAGACAGGGCCAGGCCCTCAAGGACAACATGGAAGACAAGGTGACTTCCAACTAGAGACAGACACTCCTCCGCTGTGGGCCAGATCTTAAGACAAGAGTAAACAGAAGCAACTACATACTTCCCTAGGGATGGGCATCAGGGACTGATACTCTAAGTAGGTATCAATCACCTTGAAAGACCCTGTAAAGAGTCAGGAGCCCAAGTTCAGTAGGTGGTGTTCTTTCCCACTTGCTACGTGACTTGCCTTCCCATTGGATCCCGATTTTAATCAATGTTACATGAGCAATGGTGCTTGTAATCTCATTGGTTGACCATAGTCTTTGTCCCATCTCATACCCACCTAAAGCGAGTTCCCATGACTTTTCCTCTATAAAAGTCCCTAGAAGTGATAGCTTCTGGGGGACACCCACTTGGGACCCCCCTCCTATCCCTCTCTCAGACAGAAGCTTTCTTTCCCTCAATAAATATGTTCTGCTCATTGCCTCCGTTTGTTCCTAAAATTCATTCTTCGGTTTTAGAGAACTCGTCCCAGATACTTTCCAGGTCGGGGATTGGTTTTTCCTATATCATTTGTAGGTTCCCTATTGGAGGTCATCCACCCCAGATCAGTTTTTTCTTCCTGCATCAATAGCTCAGCGGACTAATGTGCCTGCTTAGGCAGAGCGCAGCAGTTGGGGTTTGATCCCCGGCGGGTTGTGCCAACCTTGTCCCCGGGGCACACTAAGCTGGTGATTAAGACTATGCATGGTGGCACACATCTATAATCCCAAGCGCTTGGGAGGCTGAAAACAGGAGAATTACTATGAGTCCAATCTACACAATGAGACCCTGTAGATCCTGTAGACCCTGTCCTAAACACATAAGAAAAAAAAGCGGGGGGGATTGTGATCCAAATTCCAGGTGCTGTGTCTGGTGACCACCTTCTTGCTGGCTGAGTCCTACATTAGCACAGGCATCACATGGCCAAAGCCAAGGAAAGAGAAGCCCAACTAAACTGGCTCTTACAACAGAACTGCTCTCTACATAACCCAGTAACCCATTAATCTACTAATTGTATGAATGGATTAATCTAGCCATGATGGGCAGAGCTCTAAGTACCTCTTAAAATCCCAACTAGCCTTGCTTCTTAGTATCTCATAATGGGATTACATGTGTCAAGCATGTTGGAGGGTATAAGCCATAGTCAAATCACGCAGAGGGTTTAGGTTTTAGATAAACAGTTTTAAGGGTGTTGCCTATGAGCATTTCAGGGGAAGACCAATGTGTGCAAGGGAGCAGTGGCTAAGCAGAGCGTCTCATCTCCAGGTGTAACATAAGGCAGCTGCTCCCTTGGAAAGGGAGCAGAGGGTGTACACTGCACAGCAGTTAGGGAACCATTTGGGTGAGGAGCTTTACTGAGCGTAAACCGTGCCCCCACAAGGGTCTGATCTGACTGTCTAAGTTCTCCTTGATGCTGGGGGCTACTAATGCAACCTCCTCACCTCAGCACACTGTAGACTGTCCCATGCCGTCTGATTGACTCCCAGATCAGAAAGCGTCCACGGTGCACCAGCTCGCCACGGGTCAGAGCGGGCCAGAAGGAGCCAAGCAGGAGGAGGCTGTGCAGATGCTGCTGGAAACCATGCATCTGAAAAGGAATCGGGCCATCTCTTCACAGCTTTACACCTCCCTACCCAGTTATGTACACAGAAGTTCTCCCTTAATATAGATTCCTTAAATTCAAAGGACTTTAATTATCATTGTCATAGTCAAATTTACTTTGTGCCACTTTAGATTTCATTTATTTAAAACAGGGCAGGGTGTGGGGCTGTAACTTAAGCCTCGGCAGCTGGTGGCCAGGAAGGCACACTGCAGACCTTCCAGTGCCATGCCCATAGCCCCGCCCAATGGTCAGGAGATTGAGGTCCTCCTCCCACAACCCCTCCTTGCCTCCCTTGTCTGTGTTGCCTGAGGTGAGCTGTCGGCCTCTGATCTCCTCTACAGCTCTCAGGCTAGACACACATCCTGGCCCTCAAAGCTGCAGCTGGCCCCAGTCCCTCTTCCCAAGCCCTCTGGGGGTGCCCGTCACTCCCCAACACCACTGCTCTCCCCTCCAGGTCGCCTACTCTCTGCATTGCACTTGCAGTCACTGGGCAGTAAGGTCTGTCTCCTTCTTGGTTTTCTCGTGAGGATAAAAGCAAGCAACACCTTTTATCTTCCTCCTCCTCCACTGTAAAGGTGAGAAGAGAACACACATTAATACTTTGGTTTTCCCATCATCCTACCTGAAAGACTTTACCTAGCACCCAGGTATATGGCCTCAGGCCTCAGCCAAAGAGAGACTCAAGTCATTCTGCTCCCTTTCAGGTGCTTGCTAGCACTAAGGAATTATGCAAATGTGAGCTACTGAGGTTCCAAGAATTTGAAACATAAGAGCTTCAGAGTTGGGGTGGGTGAGCATCTATGCACTAGACCCTCTGATTACAAAGACAGCAGTAACACAGAATGAAGAATTATGAGCCAGGGCACAGGTGAGAGGCAGAGATCCAGCATGCCCCTGCCCCGCCCTCTCCCAGCTCTCTGGGCCAAACTCCTCCTGAGGCCTGTCTGCTTCGTGCCTTCCTGTTTCCTAAAATATTCCTAATCCTCTGAGCAACACCATCTTCCTTTAAATTAGCTGGAGCTGGTTTATATTACTTGCAGCCCTGTAGTCCTAATCCAGGCAAGGTGGGAATATTGAAGCCTAGTGTTAGAAAGTGAGGTAACTCCAGAACATTCTGTAATTAAATAGTAATTTAAGATGCAACAGTGCAACAATGATTCTGGTGACTATCTTGGCTCCTTTCCTTGATGCCAAATACTGATGTCAATGCCTTGTACACAATAGCTTGTTTAGTCTTCACAACATGGGCCAGTGAGATAGCTCATAGGACTAAGCACCTGCTTAGACAAGCAACAGGGACCTGGCACCACACCCTGCTCTGGCCCCGCCCATGGGTGTACTGAGCCGGGCACCGAGTCCAGGCATGGTGTTGCACACTTATAATCCCAGCACTGGGAAGGCTGAGACAGAAGGAACACTAGGAACCTGAGCTGCATAGTGAGACCCTGTACCAACACACTTAAAAAACATTATTAAAAATCTTCATAGCAATCGAGCGGGGAGATAGCTCAGTAGAATAAGGACTTGCCTGGCAAACGCAAGGACCTGAGTTCAATCCCCAGTTCCTCAAAAAAAAAAAAAAAATCTTCACAACAATCACAGGAACTGGGTAAAAACATTTAAGCTGATTTTACAGGTCAGTAAAATAAGATACAAGGCATTTAAAGAATCTGTTACGTAAGCCCTATGCAAATAATGCACTGCCCCGCAAATACCTGTCTACTCATTCACCTGGTGCATGGAAGTGAAATTGCCTATTTCGCTGTATGCCAGGTTTTTGCATGTGAGTATATAGGAATAAAGTCTTTCCGTGAGCTCTATCTTGCAAGATCAGAAAGATGTAACTTTTAGGAAGCCAGAGACCCCAGAGGCTGCTTGGAATGGTGAACTTTTATAGTCACCAGAAATAGTTATGCATTTCAACCCCAGGCACCACCTCAAGTAAGTCCCTGTACTCTGCCTTCCCCCTAAAACTATAATAGTGACTTTTTTAAGGAGAGATTAAGGAAGAGGGTTGGATAGCCTGTGGTTCTGCTTCCCTGCAGGGGCCTTCTGATCAGGAGCAGAAAGGAAACACTATTACCTGAGGAATCAAGGCTGAGGCACCAGACACCTTTGGGAGGGGCCTTGCACAGTCTGCAGGAAGGCTTTTGCAGTGTCATGAACTGCATAAACTGAAACCTGTTTCAAATGGCCTAAACCAGAAAGGGGGATTGGAGTATTCCATGACTCCATGAAAGGAAAGGAAAAAGGCCTCAAGTTGGTCTTGTACCTCGAAATGGATGGCATCACTGCATTCTATTTGCCATCGTTGTCATAATAAATACAGAGCAGTAATAGAATATTTGCGAGGTATGTGCAGAGATTACAGTCCCCATCCCCACCTCCCATTGCAGTACCCAACCCTCTTCAAGGTGGAGAGTACGTCCATGGACTACTGCTGTGCATAACTATGCCAAATGTTAGAGGCTTAAAAAAGCCAGTCATTTCATTCAATTTCATGGTGGGACTCAATGGGTGATTTTCCTATTTCGTGATTTCAATGGCAGTCACTTAGTGACAGTAGAAGCAGGCCTGAGAAAGCTTCTCAGACCTAGTATCTTGGAGAGGTTGCTGGGACTGTCCACTGCCTGTAGCTGCAGCCTCCCTGGCTTAGCCATGAGAGGACCGTCAGATCTCCTATGCAGCAGAAACCCAGGTAGAAAGCACAGAGCATCTTTTAATTTAGCCTCAAAGGTCTCCACAAAGCACTTTACCTTATTGTATTAGAGAAATAAGTCACGAAATCCAGCTCAGATCCAACGGGAGGTAAATTAGTCTCAAGAGTAGGACTATCGATTGATTCGTGGCCCTCTTTAATCTATCACAGACAGGTTGCTAGACAAGCGTCCTCACTACTTAAATATTTACTGTTTGCTTAGATCCAAGAGTAAGATAAATGAGAAATGAACACAAGCATCTGATCAAATGGCCTCAAGTACTCAAGGACACAGCTTGGCAGTGGGTGATTGCAGGATTCCTCTGAATGACTTGGGAAGGAGACTGGCCCTGTATTAATTCTGCTCATTTCCCTGGTGATAGTTATCAGAAGTGATGGAAGAAGATTACAGAGGAAAATTTGTGAAAACTTCACAAAAAGTTGTACTGTAATAGTGTGTGTATACTTACTTGAAGAGTAGATTTTTATACATGTGAAGTGTCAGCACATAGTGTCTTTTGAGAACTCATGTGGTCAGCACATAGTAGGTGCCTTCTAAGAATTCATATGGTCAGCACACAGCAAGTGCCTTTTGAGATCTCACATAGTCATTGTCATCATCACCATCATGATCAAACACAGTAAAACTTCCTAAGGTTAGATATTGCATTTTAAATCATAGAAAGGGGAAAACTGGGTTTTCAACCACATAACCCCATATATATTTAAGTAAATTACCAACAGTAATTCATCAGGATTTTCAAAACTTTTCTATTTAATGTGCTATCCAATAAAAACAATGATGTCATCTTAAAGCTTTTAGGTACCTGTCAGCATGATTCACAAAAATGATCATGTTACATAAAGAGTTATGACTGAGGTGACACATTTTGGTGCACTGATTGCTTTTCCTGAACTTTCTAGAATCCCAGGGAGACTTGATACAAGTTCATGTAGCACAAGTGGTACCCCCTCCACTGACCAATGATTTCAAGGATTAACCTACTGTCAAAACTTACCTTAAAGGGAAGTTGGAGGAAATTTATCTTTCTCCAGAAGTACAATTTCTGGATTCTATCACTAGATATAGCAGGCCCCACAAATTCTAGGTTCCCAGGCAACATCTTTCACTTCAACAAATAAATACCAGCAAAGAGAAAAACATGGGCAATGTTTTTGTGTGGCTTGGGGTGCACCACTCTGGCAGGACATCTAGAGCCAGCTTGAATCCACTGCTGGAACGCTGTCCTGAAGCTTGGACACAAGAATGACCTGAAAGAAATGGGTGGCAGACATTGGAACAGCCATGGAAGAGCACTCAGGGTGACACTGAAATGTTTAGAAAAGTGGGAACAGTAGAAGAGATTTACTGTGTGGGTCTTGAGGATACAACAAGTAATCCAAGAGCCATCAGAGAGCCCTCCCTCCATCAAAGCCACCAAGGATGTACTGCTCAGAATGGCTGTGAAATAAATACGTGAGAAGCTTAGCTAGCTGTCATCCAAGCTAGCTGCCATTTAAAAGGAGAGAATCAGCTATTAACCTGAGATCCATAGAATAAAAGGATTATAGAATGGCAAATAGTAGTGCTTGGCTGTCAAAGGCAGCAGAGTTGTGACATTGGTCAGCCAGACTTGGATTGTAGCGATCAAGTGTGGCAAGGAGGGAAAAGGAAACAGAGTGAACTACAGCATTCCTCAACTTCTAAAATCAGTACAATGAAAAAGGCAGAGAGTAAAAGCTTACCTGAGCTGAAGTAATGGAAAATGTCTTTTCCAAATCTGAGCCAGTATGGAAACCAGAAACCCACACATCATGATGCTGTCCACTGAGAAACCTTTGCTAGAGCTAAACAGATGCTAATGATACACTCTTGCATTGCCAGAACTGTGAGCCACACAAACCTCTTTCCTTTATAAAGCATCTAGCACTGAGTATTTTGTTATAGCCACACAGAATACATTAGAATAGTCCTGAACAACATGATTTCCCTCACTAAGCCTGATCTAGTTTCACTATTAAAAGTCAACTTTGGGCCAGGGAGATAGCTCAGCACAAGGTCCCGAGTTCAATCACTAGTACCAGAAAGAAAAAAAAAAAAAAAGTCAGCCTTCAAGCGAAGAAAAGAGGAATTGTATTGCTAGGAGTAATTGAGTCAAATTACCACAGAGAGCAAGGGCTCTTGCTATATTTGGAGAACATGAAGGAGTCTGCTGAAATCTAGGAGATTCCCTGGGCATATCTTGCTTTTACTAACTGTGATGTTTGAAGAGGCAGTTGCAATCACCATGGCTGGACTAGAGAAAGTCAGATAAGCTTAATCCCTCCAGGATGGGGATCTTGGCTACCCTACCAGGCAGGCAAGCTATGCTACATGAAGGCTTGAGAGAAACCTAGAACAGATCCTAGCAAAGGGAAGCCAGGGATACTGGTTATGATTCCTAAAACAACCGCAGCAGTGGAGCCCATAGCTTGTTGTAATTCTCCCTTACATGAAGATCTTGTTGCTTACCAGCACTCTGAAAGGCACCTGCTAACAGCCTGGGTGTGCACAAGCCAGGATGGGTAATTCAAGAGGTGGACTGTATGGAACATGCTCTTTACCTCCCCACCCCTTCATTCTAACTTCAGCTTCAGTCATAGCAACTGGTTCAACAGATGTCAATCAACTTCACACAGGAACAATCTGGCAGTGTCTTGTCCTGACCTGCAAAACTTTACCTATCGTGTCCTGCTCAGGGCTTCTCTGAAGCCACTGGGTGTCATCAACATACCAGTGTGTTCATTGCAGAGGAACTGTCCTTGTCCTGTGCTGAAGGGAAGTGGATAGGCAAATGCTTTCTTCCTTGGCCCTAAGAAGCCGATTCTAAGACAGACATAGCAAGATTCCACACAACAGCTCCAGATTGAGCATCAGTTCCCAGTGGGTCAGCTCTCTGCTTCATCTTTGCATGGCCTTTCCTTGGTGGTGCATGGTTACTGGCTCATAATACTCCTGAGAACAAAGATACCCATCTCTTCAGTGTACATCCAGTGGCATTTTGTTGAAACTGCCCATGGTAGGAAAATGTACACTTATAAAAAAGGAAGCACCTAATGAGGGTTATTATTCTTCCAGAGAGCTGGTAGACAAACATTTACCAACATGCTATTACTCTCTTCCCTTCACTCTTCATTCCCTCTTTCTTTAACCTGCTTTCTCTAAGTCTACCACAAAATAAATCATTGTGCACTCACTTTTATCTTGATCTCTGCTTCCCTGAGAGTCTAAGCTAAGACAGATACCCACTTCATGTGTTATTAGGTTTCAGTGGGATCAGATGATGATAATATGACTGTGGCTGAGACTAAAAGCTCTACATATAGAAAAATATACCCACCTCAAGTGGTCTCATTTTTCTCACTGTTTTTAAGGATCATGAACATGAGATGCTTAGAATTTCATCTGCACATCCAGGGGTACAGGCAAAGTGACTTCTACCAGGCTTGGTTCCTGGGCAGAGAGCTGAAGAGCTTGAAAGAGAAATGTCTGAGGGTTGCCCTACCGGTTTGCAGCATCTTGCACTGTACCCTGGTCCTAAATTTTTCCTGGATCCTCTCTCAAACATTTTATAAAACCTGGATCACAGCTCCAGCAAAGAGTAGCACACAGAAACTGAGCTTTGGTCTTGATAGAATATTAATTGAAAGCACCGTGTGGCTGGCTTTGACATCCCTTTTGGCCTTTCCACCCAGTGAGAAACTTCCTGAAGAAAATGGCTAGGTGTAGTGTGTGTATGTGTATGTATGTGTGTGTGTGCATGTGTGTGTGTTGTGATGTTAACACATATGTTAAGCTAAGAAAACTGACGCTGCACTGCCCATAATGCTAGCCCTTAGCCATAGTGATTGTCTCAATTTAAAGTTAGTTCAAATGAAATAAAACCTTAGATTTAGTTCATAGTCAACTAACTATAAGTCAAGGGCTCAACAGCCACTGTGGCTAAAGGCCACCACATTGGGCCACATTTATTATCACAGAAATTTCTTTTGGCCCATTCTCTGAAAGTGCTGTGGCATTCAAATCCCAACCCTGGAGTGGTGTGGAACAACCACAGCTGAATGAAAAGGGGGCTTCTCCTCTATTCTCTAGTCCTGGAAAGCCATTCCCCAACCCCTGGGTGCCCCCTTCCCACAGAACAGCATGACGCCCATGTGACTGCCAGCAATACCCTGTGGTAGTAAACTCAAGAACAGCTGAAGGATTTCTCTGAAACAGACCCAGCTCATTCTGGTTTTCTAGACCTGAGCACATATAACAAGAACATTCCCTTTGTGCTCGAAGATTATAGTTATTATCGATCACTTCCCACCCAGCAGTGACTGTAATTTTTCACACATATTTTCTCATCTAATCAAAACAACAAATTTATTATTGTGGGTACTATTGATTTTATCCTAATTTGAGAATAAAGAAACTGATGCTCAGAGAGATGAGCCTGCTCAGCAGTGGTGGGGCTGGGGAAAAGCTTTCTTTGTGCTGGTAGATGGGATTTCGTAGCCATATAATTTGAATATTAAGGGAAATTCTTACCCCCAAATCCTTAAGAATGGTGATGGGGATATAGATGACCTGACCACAGCACACAGGAGGAATGCTGTACACATTAATTTTCTTTTTCCATTCCCTCAGTTTGCGGGAGCTGCTTGCTTGCCAGACTTTGATTATCCTCAGCAATAAATCAGACCTCCTCTTCACAGATTCCAAACCTCAAAGGAATAGATCCGGGGCTGTACTTCAGCAAGATTGTACAGTAGAGAAAATAAATGCCATTAAATTGGAAATAATAAGCTTTCTACCAAGGTATATTATACCCCATTTAAAGGAGTCAAAGCATGTCAGCTTGGGGGTTCACTGGCAGCCATTCCAGAGTCTTTTCATATGAATGTTTAGCTAAGGAACACAATTATAGTATCACCTGCAAAAGTTTTTCAAGGTCTCCAGTTGCCGAATTTTCTGCAACACAGACACTGGCTTCTGCGACATGTCAAGCGCGCTTTCTTCCATTTCCACCAGCTGTCAATCATCCTGAGTCCTTAATTAGGACTCTTCCAAGGAGACTCTGACATCCCAGAGACTGAGGCTTCCACACAGCTCCTCACCCTCTTTCCCAGATCAAAACTATGTCAGCAAACGTGGTCAAAAGAGGCACTTTCTACTTCATGGAGAGATATTTTAAAGGACAGGCTTTTAAAGTGTGGGCTGGGGAGATGGCATGTGTCTGGGAATGCTGAGTTGTCAGAAGCCAGGACAGCCGAAACTTGCTGTGCCTGCCAAAATGGCTTCCAGAGCCCCACTGCAGCAGACAGCAGCTAAATGGTATTCAGCCAAAGACTCTATGTGGCTAAAAAGTTACAGGTAACACCTCCTGAAAAGTCTATACTCATCCCAAACAGAGCTAGACAGTGCTGAGAGGGCTTCTAGGCACAGCTGTGCCCACAGTTGTTCAGCTTCCCAACTTCCTATTGAAGCAGTGTTTTTGTGCTAGGCCATTCCACATCACCTCAGATACTACCAGATAGCCTGTGAGAGCCATGGAAGGGAGAGAGTGGAGCTAATGGGCAGTGGGAAGGAGCCAAGTCAGAAGGGACCAGTCTGTCCTGAGAAGACAGTATTAGGACACAAAATACAGGGCCTAGAGTCTTGGCTCGGTCACTGAAGCCGTTGGTTTGCATCTCATCTGAATGACCCCCTTGTTTCTGGTGGACATAATGAATGCTAGAAAAGTCAAATGATTGTGTAGTCCCTGGAAATGCATGGTCCTCACTCCCACCAAGTCATTTTGGGATCCTAATTCAACTAGCCCCTCCTTTCTTCCCATTTACGGGAAACATGGGTGTCCCTCCTCAGCTCCTACTCTTGTGGGGCCTGTGTCATGACTCAGTTTCCCTAATTGCTGTGGTGCTGTCCCTAGAGGCCCCTGGTTGCTCATCTTCGCCCCCATAGGTAGGAGGGCAGGACCACAGTCTTCCAATTTCAGCATCCATGTGGCCACCTCACCATCACAGCCCCTTGAGCATCAGGCTCACAGCTGTTCCTGCCCAAACAGATCTTTTCTCTCAGGGAATCTCAGATTCCTAGTCTCAGATTGCTCTGACATTATCTATGCCTCTTTGAGTGTGAGGGTGCTGTCAGCAAAGTGTGCCAGGACCACAGGCCCAGTAAACTAAGATTGTCTCAGACAAACCAGACATATGTTCATTCTCTAAAAGAGCTCCACCACGTTAAAGTTTCTAAACACCTCTGCAGGGAAGCCAGCTCCTGATTAAGTAATCTATCTACAAAGGCAAACCCAGAAGTGTAACTGTTCTCAGCACAAACCTTAAAGACCAGGATAGCTTGAAGCAATGCTTTTCACACCCTGAAAGAAAACAACTGTCCACCCAGACTTCTACATCCTGCAAAATTAGACTTCGAGACTGACAGAGAAGAAAAGGCTGCCCATAACAAAGAAGTCCCACAGAAATACATGCCCACTAAACCAGCACTGCAGAAAATATGTAAGGAATCCTAAATAGTGTCAGGGAGGCCACCAACACCAGAGAATCCAATGGGAAGTGTACATCCAATTTGGAAAGGAAAGAAAACTAAGAAATTGGTGCTGGAAAAATATTGCAATCACAGAACCCAATAAATGCCTTGTAATAATAATTCTCAACGTCAATGGTCTTCATTCCACAATCAAAAGACACACACTGGCAGTTCTCATCAAAAATCAAAATGCTGTCAGGCCAGCCAGATAGTTCAGTGAACTAAAACACAGTGGCCAGGGTTCAATTCCCAGCAGGCCATGCCAGCCCCACCCCCAGGGCACACTGAGATAGTGATGGAGACTGGGCATGGTGGTACACACCTATAATCCCAGGGCTTAGGAAGCTGAAAACAGGAGCATCACTGAGTCTGATCTATGTAGTGAGACCTGCAATGGGTCACTCAGTATAGGACTCAAACCAGCCAGAGAGGAATTTATAAGAGCCTTTATTATCGAACTCAGGGCCGCCCATCAGTTCTCACCTGGGAGAAGACTGAATAGTGACTAGCCCAGGAAGCAGGGAGACTTTTAAAACATGCAACTACATCCAGCTCAGTAAACAAATTCATCATCTGACACAAATAATGTTTTCGGGGTCAGTGTGATCACTACTCAACCTATATTTTCCGTGGGCATTGTTTTAGTTTCTGGTTATCTTGCACCTGAGTACATGCAGCCTTGCATAGCTGAGGTTTCAAGGAGTTAAGCCCATTCAGTTCTGTTTTGAAGTCATCTCTGTAAGCTAACTTTGTTTACAGGAATTAGTGAGGAAGGAATTTCATCTTAGCAAACAGCAAGAAACAGCCATTAGTTACTCAACAACCTAGAACACAGGTGAGTATACATTTCTCATACAACAGAAAGCACAAGATTTACACTTATAGCCTAAAATGTGAGTTTACCCAGCATAAGACCCTGAACACCCTGTAAACCCTGTACTAAATACATTTTTTAAAAATGCTGTCTACATGTTGTCTATGGGAGGAAACCCAACTTTCTGAAAGAAGCTTGTAGACTAAAGATAAAAGGATAGAGCGTAATACTCCATGCAACCAGAACCCAAAGGCAAGAGGAATGGCTGTATTATTTTCAGATATAACAGAACTGATCAGAAGAGACAAAGACTGGCATTACATTGTGGTACAGGGAACTATTCAACAGGAAAGAAATAATAATTGTATGTATCTGTGCACCTTGAACACCCAACTTCATAAAACAAAACTAGTAGACTTAATAGGACAGATAAATACCAACACACTCATAGTGGGGGAATTTAGTACCCTACTCTCACAATTAGATAGGTCAACTGGTTAAAAAAAAACTCAGCAAAGAAACACTAGAATTAAATCACACCACTGAGCAAATGGCTTTAATAAGTATCTACAGTGTTTCATCCAACAACAAAATACACATTTATCTCAACAGCACATGGAATGCTTCCCAAAATAGACCATATTGTCAGCCATAAAGCATCTGTTACGGTTTGTGTCTAGTTGTCCCCCAAAGCCTCATGTAGTCATGGGACAACTTCTGGAGTTTGTGATTGATTATTGTGGGTGTGAATGCTGCACCTGCCGCGGGGCAGGTAATTCACATTACAATGCAAGGAGGGGAGAGAGGTGAGCTAGCTGCCTGAGCCGCTGCTACTCCCTTCACTCTACCACTGCCGTGAAAGGTTGCTCTCTGCGATGTGCTGCTCTGCCTTGGAGCCAGCCGAGTATGAACTGAAACTTCCACTAACTGTGAGCTAAATGAACCTTTCCTTCCTTCCTTCATCTTGAGCGTCATTTATTTGTCCCCACAATGAGAGAAGAGTAACTGAGAGAGCACCCTTAAATAAATACACAAGAATGTAAATAATATTCTGCATACTATTGGATCACAGTGGAATAAGGCTAGACACCAACA
>PVKN010007682.1:0-26257 GCA_004027915.1 Capromys pilorides | reverse complement strand
TTAAAAATATGCTTTTTCTTTACCAAATAGAAATAATCACTGGCTGAAATAGAGGCAGAAGCAAACTGACGAGGTGTGGAATGTGTGCGTGTAGGTTCGGCAGAAAATTGAGCCATTAAATCCTATTCATTGGTCTAGATGTGTGCTGCTTCCAATGTAATTTCAATTATTGCTATACTCTCTCTCAAGTGAATGTTTTAAAAGAAAACAAAAAAGAGTAATTAAAGAGAAAATGAGACAAGGAAAAATGCCATAGGTTTGACCTGCTATAATTTTGTATATGCTTAGATTTCTAAATTTCTGTGTGAAAAAAAGTGTAACAGTTTTCTTTTTTAAATAAAAAAATTAATCCTATTTATTGGGGTGCCAGCGAGAGCTCAGCAGAAGAAAGTGCCTGCTTATGCAAGTGCAGGCAAGCACAGGGACCACGGTTCGATCCCGGGCACCACATGCCATGCCAGCCTTGACCCCAAAGCAGGCTGAGCCAGCCAGAGTCCAGGCATGGTGGCATACACCTGTAACCCCAGCACTGGGGAGGCTGAAAGCAGGAGGACCACCACGAGTCTGAGCTTCATACTGAGACCCTGAAACAACCAAATACATTTTTTAAAAAATCCTATTCATTGGGGAACATTCATTTTTGTGTTTGAGACAGGGCCAGGGCACTACATAATTCAGGCCTATTGTGCACCCCAGGCTGGTCTCAAACATCTGGCAATGCCCCTGCCTCAGCCTCCCAACTGTTGGTTCTGTCAGCTGCGCCACCTCGCCTAGCGATTAGGATTGACAGAGGACAGTGTTCCTGGGGTCTTCTCCTCGGGTCCCAGGAGGGACCATTTCTGACTCTGTTTCCCCCTTGCTTACCCACCAGGCTGCCACCGTGTGACTGCTCCTCTGTTGCAGTATGCTGTTTCCCCCCCGCCTGCTGGGCTGCTCAAGGGCCTGCTCCCGAGTCTTGGGGCTGAGCCTGGGGGCTGCAGCACTGTTTGCTGCCTGCGCCAACACAGCGCTGCTCTTCCCCAACTGGGATGTCACCTACCTGCTTCGGGGCCTCGTGGGCCGGCATGCCCTGCTGGGCTCCGGGCTCTGGGGCGGGGGCCTCATGGTGAGATCTGACTCCAATGGGAATTCACAGCACCCAAAGGGGTGAGGCTGGGCCTGTGTGGAGCAGCACTTTGACGGCTACAACCTTCCTGTCTTGGATGCTGAATGCCCACACCCAGGATTTGGGAGACTTCACAAAGGCGGGATGGTCTTGGTGGAACCAGGCAGGCTGAGATGAACCCTCGACACCCACAGCTCAGGCCACCTGAAACCACATCCTGGGAGTTAGGGCCAACAGAACAGAGCTAGACTTGGTGGTGCACTTCTGGAATCTGAGCACTAGCAAGGCTGAGGCGGGAGGATCTCTGTGAGGTGGAGGTCAGACTGGGCTATAAGATGAGCTCAAGACTAGCCTAATAACTGAACTAAATAGCTAGACTATCTTTAAAAAAAAAAAAGCCAATCACTTTCCCGCAACAGCCTTGGGCAGCAGTGGACACAGGAAGGAGAGGAAATGACCCACTCTCTCCCCGACACACAGGTGCTCATGGCTGCCACCCTCATCTCCATGATGGGCTGGAGAGGCTGCTGCTTCAGGAAGAACGCACCATGTTGCAGCGTAAGCCATCACCCACTGTCCCGGCGTCGGATGCCTCTAGACACATGGTCATCAAGACCAGTTACACTTTGAGGTTCAAAGTCAAGTCCTAAAGGTGTCCCTGAATGCCACCAAGCTCCGGGGTGACCTGCCCAACTCTCCAGCCCCTGTCCTCACCACATGGGGGGGAGGCTGTCTCATGGGGGGAAGGGCATAAGGGCCCGGAGGTCGAGATAGGATCTCACTGTGTAGCCTAGGCTGGCCTTAAACTCACTGAAATCTTCCTTTTTCAGCCTCCCAGGTACTGGGATTACACTTGGGGCTAAAACTCATTAAGCACCTTTCTCCTACCCCCCCCCCCACTGCCTGACACCAGTGGGAAAATGACTATAAAGAAAACTCTTGCTGGGCCGTGGTAGTGCACGCCTGTAATCCCAGCACTTGAGATGCTGAGGCAGGAGGATTGGTGTGAGTTGGAGACCAGCCTGCGCTATAAAAAGTGAGCTCAAGGCCAGCCTAAACTGCATAGCAAGACCCCCATCTCAAAAAGAAAAAAAAAAAAACTGTAGGTTTTTTTCACATATTAAAATCATACATTCTTGCCAGGCCTGTTGGTGTATCCAGAAATCAGGAGGCTGAGGCAGGAGTATCCCTGTGAGTTCAAAGCCTGCCTGAACTGCACAGTGAAACCCTGTATCAAAAGGACAAAAAATACATATATAGAAACATGCATTCTTGGGGCTGGTGAGATTGCTCAGTGGTCTAAAGTGCCTGCTTAGGCAATTGCAGGGACCGCGGTTTGATGCCCAGCACCACATGCTGCGCCAGCCCCACCCCCAGGGCAGGCTGAGCCAGCCATAATATATATAGTAACATGCATTCTTATAGGAGGAAGAAATTCACTGTGACCTGCAGGCAGGGAGGTGAAGTGCAGGTTTGGAGACCAGAGGGAGTCTCTCTGGGCAGCCACAGGGTGTAATGCCTGCAACCCTGATCTTGCACTCTCTCGCATCCCCTGCCTGCCTTTCGACCTAGATTGGAGGAAGAGGGGCATCAGGGGTGGCCAGCTGTCCTCAGAGGAATCAGAGTCGGGCCTGAGAAGCCAATCTGTTCCTTTCCACAGAGCCAAGTGACAAGGTCCAGATGCAAGGGTCGCTGGTGCCAACCTGCAGGCCAAAGCCCAGAGTTAGGAAGGCACAGGCTCAAGTGCCAGTGTCTCTTTCCTGGACCTCTCCGCTTCCCTCATCCCTTCTCCATGCTATAAAGGAAGTGCTGGGGATCAAAGCGTCCCTCTGGGAGGGAGAGGACAATCTGGGTCAGGAGAGTTGGATATTTCCTGCTACCCTCACTCTCCATAGATCCTCATTGCTCTGCTTGCCAGCGGCTTGGCTTTGCTTGGAGCCCTCATCTGCTTCGTCACTTCCGGAGTAGCCCTGAGGGACGGCCCACTGTGCATGTTTGACGTCTCGTCCTTCAATCAGACACAGGCGTGGAAATACGGTTACCCATTCAAAGACCTGCAGCACACGTAAGTGCTGGGAACTTGGATTTGTGCCTCTCTGCAGAGGCACAAGGAAAAGACACACCCTCCTGCCTCAGTTTCCCACGTACTGGGATTACAGGTGTGCACTACCATGCCTGGCTTGGGGCTGTTTCCTGGGTTGCACCCTGGACTTCCTTGTTTACTCCCTAACCCAGCCTTCTTTTGGGGACAGAAATTACCTGTACGATCATTCCCTCTGGAGCTCTGTCTGCCTGGAGCCCTCCAAGGCTGTCGTCTGGCACGTGTCCTTCTTCTCTGCTCTCCTGTGCGTGAGTGCCCTCCAGCTTCTGCTGGTGGCCATCCATTCGGTCAACAGCCTCCTCGGCCTCTTCTGCAGCCTCTGTGAGGAGTGACAGGTAACGTGCCGAGATGCCCAGGCTGCTGCGGGCCTTCCTTCAGCAGCGGCTATGAAAGACAAATGAGCATCCTTTTCCTGCAAGCAGAGTACCAGTGCGTGGTGGTGCTCACCTGTAATCCCGGCACTCAGGAGGCTGAGGCAGGAGGATTGCTGGGAGCTTGTGGCCAGCCTGGGCTCCATAGTGTTCAAAACCAGCCTGAACTGCATAGTGAGACCCTATTGCACAAAATCAAGCAAGCAAGCAAAGATGCCATGTAAACCTTCCAGACAATAACGGGTTGTGAATCAAAAGCACACAGGTTAAGAGAAAGTCAGCACCTGACCCCCTCATCTTCTCAAGTGCACCAACTGCTGTGGACTGTATCGTGTGTCCCCAAACTCCATGGGTTGATTCCTCACCCATGTGGCCAGGATGTAGTCTTTACCATGGCAACCAGAGCTCCACAGAGGTTGGCCCCTCCAAATGAAACCTCACCTTTCATCCCTGGGGATGAGGCCGTGGAGGGCTGCCAGTATGGGGACCAGGGACAGCAGGAGGGAGTACCCCAGCCCAGGTGCTGCACCCTACCCCATGTATAGCATTAAGGAGCCCTGCTGTGTGGATCTTGAAGTTCCCCGGTGGCTGATTTCACTTCAGTGTCCTGGTAGGCTAGGGCTGAGCTGTAGAAACTTCTGTAGGGCACAGGGACCCACACTGCCAAACAGTTGTGGAGAAATGAAAGATGATTTAGAGTCTGAGGGCGTGGCTCTGTGCTAGAGTACATGCTTGGCATGTGGGAGGCCCGGGCTTGTGTCCCCAGCACTACACATATGGATACACAGACGTGCGCACACGCAAATGCGTGTGTATACTATCTTATATCTACTTCTTTTGCTGTTTTTGTTTTTTGAGACAGGATCTCCCTTTGTGGTCCTGGCTGGCCTCCAACTCACGGCAGTCCTCCTGCCTCCGCCGCCCAAGTGCTGAGACTACAAGTGTGCGCCTCCAGCCTGGGCTGCGCCCATCGCTGCATGTGTGCTCATGCTCAGCCTGGGTCAGGTCCCAAGGCGAGCGGGCCCGTCCTTGCACCAGGACAGTTCCCAGTGGACGGCGGACTCCTCCTCATCTCCGTGCTTCTCAGGGGTGCTTCAGAGGCCAGCACCTTCTTGCTCAGCCTCAGCCAGACAGCACACCCTCCTGTCCCACCGCGCACACGTAGTGGGGCTCCTCCGCTGCAGCGCAGGAGCCCCGGGGTGCCCACGGTGAGAGCTCGGCTTTCCGGCCTTGAGGTCGCAGAGTGCAGCTCCACGGTGACAGCGCCCAACCTTCTCTCTCTGGAATTTGATTTTGGACTCTGACTGGGAAAGGAGGGAGGGAAAAAAGGTCTTGGAGAAAGGAGGAGGGGAGTTCCAGGCTGGTGTGGCTCTGCTCAGCATGATGGGGTCAGGTAAATTTTTTCTGAAGAACAAAAGCTGTCAATGGTCACAAGTCTGGAGGACAAAGAACATTTTTCTTGGCCACCATGTCCCGTGTGAAGCTCAGAAGAAGAGCGCGATGTGACATCTCGGGGCAGGTGCGTGCCCAAGAAGCAGTAGGGACACCGAGCGCGCTGATCTGTCAGTGTTAACTCCCAGCCCACGGTCCTGTTAAGTAGGAGGCACCTGGGTTTGCATCGAGGGTGACAGGTTTAGCAGGACACAGTTCTGTTACATAGCGTGGACAGCCGGTTTTCTGTAGCCTTTCTGTAAGTTAGAGCTTGTTTCAGATTTGTAAGACTTGGCAGGAGGAACCGTTAAAGATTGCACTTTCTCCTAAACTCCTCAGTTGTGTTTCCTGGACAGTGACTGTGTAAATCAGGTGTATCATTTAGGGCCTTATTTATCTTCTCCCCTTGATCCTGATAAAGTGAGTGGCACCGTATATGGGTTAATCCTCTGGCACTCGCAGCTGCATCCAGGAAAGGCCTCAGTGTTGCTCTTTTTATGCCACCAGTCCTCATAAAGATGTCCTAATAAAGTCTTCATTAAGTAAACCATGTACCGGATCCTCTGTATTTTTTGCTGGACTGCAGTGAACAGGGTGAGAAAACACAGTTAAAGAGATTATAAAAGGTGAGGAAAAGTGCTTCCTAGAGATAGAGGTTTTTTCTTCCTGCCTCAGCCTCCTGAGTGTAGGGACTACAGGCACGCACTACCACATCCGGCTGAAGTATGATTTCTTACAGTGTTTCTTAGACAGCAAGGAGAAAACATCACCTGTGTGTCAGCCACATCGCACTTTTGTGCAGGTGGAGTCAGGCTTGTCTTCAGATGCAGGACTCCTGCCAGAGATACTGTGGCTGCTGCCAGCCTCTGGGCAGCTACAGAGGTAGCAGGAGAGCCCAGAGTCGCTGCAGGGTACGCACCTGGGCCTTCAGCCTTTGCGTAGACCGTAATCTGCAGGCCAGCGCCTGAAGAAAGGCTCACCAAACCAGTCGTATCAGAGTAGGCTTCCACACAGGGGCCTGTGAATGCCCGAGGTGGGGCCATCCAGAGGAGCCATCGAAGTTTTCAAATGCCAGTAATAAAGGAAAGCCACTGTCTTAGTTATGCGCTGCTCCGCCAAGATGCAGTACTCCTGCTGGGGATATAGTTCAGCAGCACAAGCACCTCCCTGGCAAGTGTAAGGTCCTGAGTTCGATCCCTGGTATTAGGGGTGGGGGTGGGGGAGACATAATACCCAAATGGCCACAAGTTAAAGGAGAAGACGTTTACTTTGGCTCACCATTTGTAGAGGGTTTAGTCATAGCCAGCTGGCTCAAGGCAGGGTGGGGCAGCAGAAGGAATTGAAGAAGAGAAACAGCCCATGGCAGGGTCAAGAACCAGGCAGGGATCAGAGGAGGAGGAAGATACATCCTTCTGGGCCACACCCTCGTGACCGCCTCTTTCTACCAGGCTCCACCTCCCAACATCACATTCAGCCATGAACTCAGCAGGGGACCAACGATCCAATGAGTATAGCTCCCCCAAGTGCTGATCACCTCCCAAGAGTGCCCCCTCATGAGCCTGTGAGGCTTGCGGGACACGTACACATGAGCCATCAACAGCCACTCCCATGAATAGGGAAACAATGACTGGGGGGATGTTTAAAGGAATCAGAGTGGCCAATCCAAGCAATAATATCGAGAAGGTGCTTTGTAAGCCCAGAATAGCAAGAATTAGCTGGTTTCTGCTGGAAGTTGTAAAAGTTTAGTTTTATACAAACTACTCTTTTTGCACGTTATACAGAAGCAAGTTTTGGAACTTGTTTATACAACTAATAAGTTGAAGTAAACCAAAGGAATTCTGGGTGGATGTTGGAGAACGATTTTTGTTTGTTTTTTGAGATGTTTTTTGAGACAGGGTCTCACTATGTAATCCAAACTGGCCTGGAATTCCCGGCTAAGAATGGAATACTCTTGCTTCAGCCTCCCAAGTGCTGGGGTACAGGCGTGTGCCAGCACACCTTGCAATGTTCTTAGTTTTACAGCTAAAGGCTCCACCAGGCTTCTAATACACAGACAAAGGCCCAGTGCTTACAAGCAGGGAATGCAGCCCAAGGCTGCTCTTTCCCAACTGCACTGGAGCAGGGGCGAGATGAGCTGCAGCCAGCAGGCTGGGGAACTGCAAAGTGGTGAGGGTGACTTAGAGCGGTGCTCTACACACTCCTTCCTGAAGGAGCTTTGTGGGCCATCTGGGCTCTGTCACAACCATTCATTTGTGCCTGTGCAGGACATAAGCAGCCATGCATAAGATGTAAATGTGTATAGATGTGTTCTTAATGAAGCTTTATAGTTACATAAAATTTAGAGTGCTATAATTTCCATGTGTCACTTTTCATTTGATTTTTTTTTTTTTTCCAGGACTGGGGATTGAACTCGGGACCTTGCACTTGCCAGGCAGGCACTTGTGCCCCTGAGCCATCTCCCCAGCCCCTCATTTGATTTTTTTGATAATTAAAAAAAATATAAATCCTGTTTTTAAAAATTTTTAAATTTTATTTATTTATTCATTCATTCCCTCATTCATTCATTCATGTTATGGCCGGCTCAGCCTGCCCTGGGGGTGGGGCTGGCACAGCATGTGGTACCAGGGATCGAACTGCAGTCCCTGCAGTTGCCTAAGCTTGCCTAAGCAGGAGCTTTAAACCGCTGAGCTATCTTGCTGGCCCATAAATCCTGTTCTTGCCAAGCTCTGTGTTGCTTACCTGTATCCCAGCACTCGGAAAGCAGAGGCAGCCAGAGTTTGAGGCCAGTCTGGGTTACATAGTGAGTTCAAGGCCAGACCAAACTACATGTGACCCTGTCTCAGAAAAAAAAAAAAAATCCTGTTTGTGGTTTACAAACCAAAATAAAAGGCCGGCAAGATGGCTCAGGGGTCTAAAGTGCCTACTTAGGCAAGCTTAGGCAACTGCAGGGATTGAGGTTCAATCCCCTGCAACACATGCTGCGCCAACCCCACCCCAGGGCAGGCTGATAAAAGCTATTAAAAAACTAAAAAAAGAATGCATTTGGGGCCAGGGAGATAGCTCTGTGGCACAAGTGCCTGCCTGGCAAGTGCAAGGTCGTGAGTTTGAGCCCCAGTCCTGAAAAAAAGAGAAAGAAACAGAGAAAGCTGGGTTTGGCCCACAGGCTAGTATGAAGACCCACTGATTAGTTAATTTGTTTGTTTGTTTATTTATTTATTTATTTATTCTTTTTGGGACAGGATCTTGCTATGCAGTTCAGGCTGGCCTTGAGCTCACTTTTGTAGCTCAGGCTGGTCTTGAACTTGCACCGATCCTCCTGCCTCAGCCTCCCAAGTGCTGGGATTACAGGCGTGTGCATCCAAAAAAAAAAAAAAAAAAAAAAAGAACCAGGTGCCAGGCATCTGCAGCTGAGTAGCTGTGAACCATGCATGACTGTCCCTGTGCTTAAACCTATTGGGAACACTTAAGAGCTTTGCAAGCAGGATAGAGATATAAAGTGTGATGGAAAAATATTTGAAAGCTTACATTTTAAAAACTTAGGGCTGGAAAGATAGCTCAGCAGTCTAAAGCACCTGGCACCACATGCTGCGCCAGCCCCGCCCCCGGGGCAGGCTGAGCTGGCCATAACATAAAGTTAAAAAAATAATAATAAAAAATAAAAAAATTAAAAATTTTTAAAATTTTTAAATTTAAAGCTGGGCATGGTGGTGCATGCTTATAATCCCAGCACTTGAGAGGCTGAGGCAGGAGAATCGGTGCGAGTTTGAGACCAGCCTGGGCTACAAAAGTGAGCTCAAGACCAGCCTGAACTGCATAGCGAGACCCTGTCTCAAAAAGACATAAATATAAAATTAAAAAAAAATTATTGCGACCAAAAAATATACTATGTGACACACTAGCATAAACCCCTTGAAGATGCACCCTTTGTTTCAAACACACTCTGCAATAGCTCCAGAAGTGCTCTTTCCTGAGGGTCTTGAGTTGCAATGTCTTAGGTGCCTGGTTTCTTGAGTCTATTCAAAAACGTCCTTTTATGGTCTTTTTGACTTTGGGGAAGAGCCAGAAGTCACAGGGTGCCAGATCTGGTGAATAAGGTAGTGAGAACACAGCATAATATTTTGAGGAGCCGGTCCTTCGCAGCAGTCCTCTATTTTTGGGTTACGTTGTATACCCACCTGCTGGCAACCCGCGCCCCAAACTCTGCCTCCTCCACCAAGCGTGCGCATGCGCCACAGGGCCAGTTGCTAGGGGAGCGCGCACTGCGTCACTGACGGCCATGGGTGGCTCTGTCGCCCTGGCGACGGTCTCCTAGCTCCTCGCCTCAGCTGCCCCAGCAAGGCCTTAATCGCGAGATACGCTGGACGCTAAAGGCCTGGCCATGGCCACCTCATCCTTCTCTGCAGGCCCATCCTTGCCCGGCGTCGACGGGTTGGCTGAGACTGAGAAGAACTCAGGGGAGCCGGAGAACACCTACATACTGAGGCCCATTTTCCAGCAAAGGCGGGTAGCGAACGGGGATGTTGGCGCGGGGACCTCGGGAGTGCTGGCTTCCGGTGTGCGAGCAGCTCTTTTGGGAAGTTGAGCGCCCGCCAGGGATGGGACTGGGCTGGGCGGGCGGATCGGGGTTTGAGGGGCGGGGCCTACGGGGCGGGGCGGGGCCTGAGGGACGGGCCGGAGGAGCTGGAGGTGCAGCCCCTGGTGTTACGATGCTGGGACTCCACCAGGGGGCAGCGGAAGAGCGCACCCACTGTGCTGCGTTAGGGAGTGGTTGGCTGAGAAACCCAGAGGAAAGACGAGGGACAGGATGGAGAGAGGCAGAAAACCAGCGGCTGGCAAGCGATGCTCTTCAGCTTTGCTTCCAGGGGGATCGTGTGCACTCCTGGCCCCGGACCTGGTTGTGCACGTCTGAAATGCCTGCACTCCGGGAAGCTGAGGCTGGAGAATTGCCAAGTTTGAGCCCGGTCTAAGCAATTTAATGAGACCTGCCTCATAAAGGGCCAGGTGTGGTGGTGCACGCCTGTAATCCTAGAACTTGGGAGGATGAGACAGACAGATGGAAACCAGTTGGAGGCTATCCTGGGCTGGTGAGTCCCATTAAATAAATAAATAAGACCTGGGAATGTAGCTCAGCGGTAGAGCACCCCTAGCTTCACTCTCCAGAACACCAGGGAAAAGTCCAGCTGTCTTGATTAAAGGTTCTAATAATGTAGAGGGTGCTACCCACTGTTCGCATTGTGAAATAATGCAGAACAAGATTGACAACACTGGGGCCAGGGAGATAGTTCCGTGGCAGGGTCTTGAGTTCGAACCCCGGTCCCACCAAGAAAAAAAAAAAGACTGACAACACATAGGTATGTGCAGAAATACTCCTGTGAAGTGATTTTTTTTTTTTTTTTTTTTTTTTTGAGATACTGTTTCATTTTGTAGTTCAGGCTGACCTACACACACTAGCCCAGGCTGGCCTCGAACTCCAAACTTGCACTGATCCTCTTGCCTCAGCCTCCTGAGTGCTGAGATTATAGGTGTGTACCACCATTCTGGGCCACTTCAAGCTTTTCAAATTCTCAATGAAGGGCTGGTCAGGTAGCTCAACGGATTAAAGCGCCTGCTTAGGCAGACGCAGGAGCTGGGGTTTGATCCCCAGCATGCCATGCTGGCCCCTTCCCCTGGGTGCACTGAGAAAGCGAACAAGACTAGGCGTGATGGCTCATGCCTGTAATCGCAGCGCTTGGGAGGCTGAATAACAGAAAGGATCACTACGAGGCTCATCTGTGTAACAGTGAATCCCTGTAGAACCTGTACTAAATACACTAAAAGTAAAATAAATCGCCTGCTTGACAAGCACAAGGTCCTGAGTTCAATCCCTGGTACCACAAAATAAATAAAATAAAAAAATTCTCAATAAAATATTGAGGTTTGGCCAGATGTGCTGGCACATGCCTGTAACCCCAGCACTTGGGAGGCTGAGGCAGGAGGATCAGTGCGAGTTCGAGGTCCAGCCTGGGCTACAAAAGTGAGCTCAAGGCCAGCCTAAACTGCATAGCAAGACCCTGTCTCAAAAAGACAAAAAAAAAAAAAAAAAGAGTGTGGCCCTGGCACAGCCCAAGGATGCGCACGTGTGTGTGTGTGTGAGAGAGAGAGAGAGAGAGAGAGAGAGAGAATGCACAAGCCAGCAAGGCTGCTGCAGATTTCCTGGTACCCTGTTACAGTAAGGATGTGACCCTTATTTGGGGCTCCGTGGGAAAGATTTCGAGATGCTTTTTGTACCAGGGTTCAAACTCAGCCCCTTGTGCTTACCAGGTAGGTGCTTAAGCCACTGAGCTATCTCCTTAGTCCTGTAGTGTTTGTTGTTGTTGTTATGGTTGTTGTGTGTTTGAGATAGGTGTCGCTCTGTAGTCAAGGCTTAAAATCACTGTGTAGCCCAGGCTGGCCTCAAACTCGCTACGCTCCTGCTGCCTCAGCCTCTGGAGTGCTGGAACCACAGGCCAGCACTGCCATAGCTGGCAGGGCTTTTTGAAGATGAGTCCCAAAGTGACATGCTAAGGCAGGATAAAGGATGGGTCTGGTGGCTGTGCTCCATGGGGACCTAGGAGTGGGGCATAGGCAGGCACAAGCCCAGTTGGGTGCTGCGGGACCTCGGAAGAGCTAAGGGAGATAGAGACTAGCTCAGGGCAGGATGTGGTGATGGGGGGAGAGTGATTGAATGTGAGATGATGTTGAAGATGGGAGATAAAACTTACTCACTCAAGACTGATCCCAAGGCCTCTGGCTCGTGCTGCGGCAGGAACGGAGCTGCCATCCACTGTGATGTGGGCTGGGAGCTGCACGGAGAGCATGGAGCTCCCGCACAAGTGTGTCAACATCTGCATGGAATGCGGGTCACCCCGGAGCTCAGCAGAGGCCCAGACTGCGCACACAACCTTGGATATGACTTGTTTCTTCATTTGTTTGTATTACTTTTTGTTGTTGGGATTTGAACCCAGAAGCCTTCCTAGTGGCTGCATCCCCCCAGCCCTTTTCATTTTAATTTTTAAATTAAAGGGCTGGCCAAATAGCTCAGTGGATTAAACTGCCTGCAAGCAGGCACAGGGGCTGGGTTTGATCCTCAGGCCTGCCATGGAGGCCCCGGCCCCTGGGCACGCTGAGTCGGCAATTGAGACTGGACATGGTGGCGCACCTGTAATCCTAGCTCGTGAGAGGCTGTAAACAAGTGATCACTATGAGTCTGATCTAGTAGTGAGACCCTGAACACTCTACAGACCCTTCCCCAAGATACAAAAATAATTAATTAATTAAATTTTAAATTAAAAAAAATAATTTTTAAAGTTTTGAGACAGGGTCTTGCAAAGTTGTCCAGGAGGGACTTGGACTTTCAATCTTTCTGCTTCAGCCTCCCAAGAGCTGGGTGTCATCACGCTCACGCTGTTTATATGACTTCTATAGGGAATAATTAAAAGGACTAAATGGCACTAATGACAAAAATTAGGGAGTTGAGGTGTGTGTGAAGGTTAGCAGGGGTGTCTGAGTTCCGACTCGACACCCCCCAACTGTTTCCACTAGGTTCCGCCCCTCTGTGGTGAAAGACTGCATCCACACACTGCTCAAGGAAGAGCTGGCCGGCGCCGAGTACTCGGCAGAGGAAACCCCACAGCTCACCAAGCGCCTGTCAGAACTCATCAAAGATAAGCTGAAAGGTAACTGGAAAGGCTTGTCCCTTCAGCCACTCAGCTCTACCCACGTCCGCTTCCTGTCTGTCAATAAGTGAGACAAACTGTGGATTCAGTTAAGGACACACTTCTCTTTAATGTCTGTCTTCTCTGGTTACTCAATAACTTCTGCAGGTTTGTATAGATGGTGTGAAGGATTAAAGATGCGAATTAAACTCTTGTAGAAAGACACTGTCCAAGAAATTGTATGTGCAAGCTGGGTGGGTTGGCACACGCCTGTAATCCCAGCACTCTGGGAGGCTGAGGCAGGCGGCTCTCTGCAAGTTTGAGGCCAGCCTGGACAGTGTACATACTGAAACCCGATGTCAAACAGCAACAGCAACAACAACAATAACATGCAGAAAAGGAGTCTTCTCTCCTATCTTGCTGAATTTTTCTTCCGCCACCCTAGATTAACATTTTCTTAGCCTGGCATTCAATGCCCTTTGTCTCAGTTACTTTTTTCTCGTTGCTGGAACAAATACCCAACACCTAAAATAAAGGAAGGAAAGGTTTATTTAACTCACAGTTACTGGAGGTTTCAGGCCATACTCTGCTGGCTCCAAGGCAGACTAGCACATGGCAGGGAGCAGCAGTTCATGGCAGCAGAACAGCAACAATAGCAACAGGCCAACAACAGCAACAGAGAGGGAGTCTGTCTGTCTGTCTGTCTGTCTGTCTGTCTGTCTGTCTCTTTTACATTGCTTTCAGGCTCTCTGCCCCAAGCTGAGGGAAGTACACACACCCATAATCCCAACAGTACTAAGACCCATAATCCCAGCCTTGGATCATCCATAATCTCAGTGGATCATGAGTTAATCCAAAACTCTAGAAGTCCCTGCCCCATGACTGCATCAAGCTTTGGGGGACCACTAGACACACACTGTGACACCCTCCCTCCCAGGCTATCCTTGTCCATCTCTCCAAACAGACCCTTTGTTTCCCTCACTACTGCCTTTGTGGCTGCCAAACTCTACGTAAAGTTTATTTTATTTTATTTTTTTAATGGACTCAGGGATTGAACTCAGCACTTATTCTACTCAGCTATCTCCCCAGCCCCGCTTTGTTTTTTTTTTTTTGAGACAGGGTCTCACTATGCAGCTCAGTCCATGAACTCACCATGTACCCAAGGCTGGCCTCAAACTTGCGACAGTTCTCCTGCCTCAGCCTCCCAAGTATCAGCATGCCTGGCTATCCTATCATTATCATTTTTTAGTGGTATTGTTAATGTTATACCACCTAACAAGTTCTTTATTTCTATCTGCCTTTCTTTAAAGAGACCACTTAATAGAGGGGAAGAATGTCGGGCTTCTGTGGGCTTAGAGCCTGCTGATGGCCTCATCTGACAGGGTCTGTACCCTTATGACGTTCATGTTCTCTCCTGTGACTCCTTGTGAGGGATTTCTCCTGCCTCCCTGCTATTATCTCCTAGTTAAGCCCTTTGCACCACATGTGTCTTTCTCGGTGTGTTCTTCTCTGTGGTTTGCTTCTGCGTCTCTGCCCATGTCATCCAGCCCCTGTGACTTGGAGCTATGTATCGTTGTGGCTGTGACACACCATACCTGATCCTTTTAAAGTTTTCCTCCTGACATATCCGAGGATATTTTATTCTCCCTCAAAGCTGTGGTTTAAAGGCTGTGTGTTTAATATTCTACCCACATTTGTATGAGACTAGGGATTTGGCAGAGAAAATCAGACTTTGTTCTCTGAGATTTTGTGCAGTGCCCTGAGTTGCCCTCCAGTTCTACATGGAGAATGCCATGGGCTCAGATTATCTAGCTGATTCACTTCATAATCCTGTGGCCTTTACTGCCATCACAGAAGGCTGGCCCTGTTTTGTTGCCCACTTTACTTGTGGTTTTTGTTTCATTTTGCTTTGTGTTTTTGAGACGGTTATCTGGCCATGCAGTTCAGGCTGGCTTCAAACTCACAGTGATCCTCCTGTTTCAGCCTCCTGAATACTGGGATTGTAGGCATGTGCCATCTTACCTAGCCTCTTTTTCATTTCTCTTCTATTCCTGGTCACAACAGTGGAAAGATGAGACACCCATCCAGTGGTGACACACACCTGTAATCCCAGAACTCAGTAGGCTGAGGTAGGAACATCGACACGGGTCCTAGACTAGCCTGGAGTACATTGTGAATTCAAAGCTGATCCTGTCTCAAAAAAAAATGAGAGAGAGAGAGAGAGCCAGGCATGGTGGTGCATGCCTGTAATCCCAGCATTTGGGAGGCTGAGGCAGGAGGATCCATGTGAGTTCGAGACCAGTAGACCAGTCTGGGCTACAAAAGTGAGCTCAAGGCCTCAAGGCCAGCCTGAACTGCATAGCGAGACCCTGTCTCAAAAAGGCAAAGAAAAAAAAAAAAAAGGAAACTTTGCTACATATTTATAGAAAACTTTCTTGTTTTTCTTCCTAGAAATGGGGTTTGATCGATATAAGATGGTGGTACAGGTGGTGATCGGAGAACAAAGAGGCGAAGGAGTTTTGTGAGTAGCTGGTTGCTCCTTGTTATTATTCATCTGTGTGGTATTTGTTGTCTTGACCACTCCGTAAGACTGTGCCAGGGACAGCCATATAGCTCAGTGGATTACAGCGCGCCTGTTTAGGCAGATGCAGGGACCAGGGTTCAATCCCGGAATCACATGTTCTACTGGCCCTGCCCCTGGGGCACACCGAGACTGTGACTGAGACTGGGCATGGCGGCGCACACCTATAATCCCAGCACTTAGGAGGCTGAAAACAGGAGGATCACTACAAGTCCAATCTATGTAGTGAGACCTTGTAGACTCTGTAGTAAATACATAAAAATACATAAGTAAAAATTTAAAAAAGACTGTACCTTTGCAAGAGTGAGCAGAACAACAGTTGAGCAAAATGCAGCTGTGAACTAAGGCAGTGTGGTACTGAGGCAAAGCCACCTTATGGGTGGGTCAGCTCCCCAGGACAGCTGGCTCTTCATGTCCAATACGCCATGTCCAATACGCGTATATCCTTAAGGCCTGGGTGCATGTTTTTCTTTTTTTTAAATCATGCAAGCCTCTGTGTGTGTGTGTGTGTGTGTGTGTGTGTGTGTGTGTCTGTGTTGAGACAGGTTCTTGCCATGTAGCCCAAGCTAGCCTTGAACTTGCTTCAATCCTCCTGCCTCAGCCTTCCGAGGGCTCCAGGATTGTAGGTGTGCACCACCACACCTGGCTGGGACATGTTTCTGTGTGGTATAGGGTGACATGCCACATGTCCTCTCATAGTCTTTGGTGCCCAACTTTTGGGTTTTATTACTCAAATTAATTTCTTTAGGGGCTGGGGAGATAGCTCAGTAGAATAAGCGCTTGCTTGGCAAGCGCAAGGGCCTGAGTTCAATCCCCACTTCCAAGGCGGGGGGGGGGGGGAATATATATATATATTTCTTTAAATTGAGACCTATGAACAAAGCTAATTGCCCTCTCTTGGCTCTTGTTCATGGCTTCTCTTTCTTAAAACTCCTCCCAGTGTCCTGGCTCTGATTTCAGCTAACTTTATTTTTGAGCTGCTTATCTCCTTTCCTAACCTGAAGTTTTGCTCCCTCTGTCTCCACCTTGTCATTTATCTGGTAAGGAAACTGGCTTGCGGGCCCGTGAGTTTCCTGTGTTCTGGCATCTGCTGATTGTATCCCTATGGTATTGTTGGCTGTAGCTTCCATTGCCTCTGTTTCCTGTAAAGAAACACTTTGTTCTAGTACTTGCTTTTGGCAGTGCTGGGCGTGCATGGGGCCTCCCACGTGTGAGGTGAGCTTTCCACCACAGTGCCAGGCCAGGCCTCGTTCTTAGGTAAGGGCTTGGGCTTGTGTTGGGCCATCTGGATAATTAATCCCTAAGTCACCTTATCTCAGAATCTTTAACTCACTCAAAGATCTGTAGCCCCTGTTTTGCCACGTAATACATCACATTCATAGGTTCTGGGTACAAGGATGTAGACATGGATTTGGGAATAATTTTTGCCACCCATGCTTAGTTTTTTTAGGGGTGGGTACTGGGAATCAAACTCAGGACCTTGGTGTTTGTCAGGTAGGCGCTGTGCAGTTGAGCTGTATCCCCAGTACCTATACTTCTTAGCCTTTTAGGTGTCTGCTTACACAGTCTCAGAATTCAACACGTACTTTGAAGGCAAAGATTGTGTTTTATGTATTTTTTTTGCAATACTATTTGTTAAATAAATTTTTATATTCATGCTCTTGCTCAGTTCTACTTTAGTCTCCACTGCTGCTCTTCATAGGTTTTTTTTTTGTTGTTTGCTTTTTTGTGGGGTTTTTTGGGTCTTTTTAAGATAGGTACTCACTGTGCAGTTCAGGTTGGCCTTGAGCTCACTTTGTAGTCCAGGCTGGTCTCAAACTCAAAATGATCCTCCTGCCTCAGCCTCTCAAGTGCTGGGATTACAGATATGTGCTACCATGCCTGACTTTTTCATAAAGTCTTGTTTGGCTTTTTTTTTTTCTCCTCTCTAAATTCTCTAAACTTTTATAGTCTTACAGATTTGAAATTTCATGTATGTATGTATGTAATGGCTGGCTCAGCCTGCCCTGAGGGTGGGGCTGGCACAGCATGTGGTGCCGGATATCGAACCACAGTCCCTGCGGTTGCCTAAACTTGCCTAAGCTTGCCTAAGCAGGTGCTTTAGACTTCTGAGCCATCTCGCTGACCCAATCCCAGTAGATTATAAATGAGCATTAAGTATGCTTTCTCAGTGTGTTCATTTCTTCACTTTGAGTTGGGATTTGAGGTGAGCAGCAGGTCTTTGTCTGCCTGGGCACATGGGAGCTGCCACATAGATGCTCGAAGATGTGAAGGTAGGGACTGAACAAGGCCCAGGAAGAGCTAGGCAAGCACAGAGCTACGTCTCCAGCTTAAAAAGTGTTTTGAGTGGCTAATAGGTTACTTTTATGTCACGTTGTTAGTGCTGCAGTTTAGAAACAGATGGAACATTTTTGAATCAGGGATATAAGATGCTGGATGTGCTTAAACCTCCTGCTTAGGCAGAGGCAGTGACTGGGATTCATCCTGGGTGTGTCATGCCCAGGCCACTCCTGGGGTGTGCTGAGATGGTGATTGAGACTGGGTGTGGCGCATGCCTATAATCCCAGTGCTTGAGAGGCTGAAAGCAAAAGGATGGCTACAAGTACAATCTGTGTAGTGAGACCCTGTAGACCCTGTACTAGATACATTAAAAAAGAAAGAAAAGAAGGAGGAGAAGGAGGAGAAGAAAGACAGACAACAACGAAGAAGCTGGGTGTGGTGGCACATGTCTATATAGTTCCAGCTATTCTGGAGGCTGAATCAGGATGATTGCTTGACCTTAGGAGTTTAGGGCCAGCCAACATGTCAACAAAAGCAATATGTCTCTTAAAGAAAGAATATATATATATATATATATATATATATATATATATATATGCCAATTTTGTCACTTCTATTACGATACTGCTATTCCATTTCCATACCTTTACTGAGTGAGTATGACAACAACAGTGTACCTCATGGGATTAAGTGAATTAATACAGGAGAGCACTTACCAGTGGTTGGCACAGAGTAAGCATTCAGCAGATATTGATGAATTATAGATGTGCATTAGGAAAAATGTAAAACATGTGCAATTACCTTCTCAAATTCCATAATTTCATTTATCAATTCAACCGAATTGGGCATAGTATTTAGTTTTTCAATTGGCTTTTATTTTTTACTAATATTTTGCTTCTTACCCAAGATGTGAGGAGAGTAAAATCAACCGATTTAAGAATGTAGAAAGAAAAAAAAAAAAGAATGTAGAAAGAGTGTGGAAGCTGGGTGTGGTGGTGCACGCCTATAATCCCAGAGCTTGGCAGGCTGGGGCAGAAGATGGCTGTGAGTTCACGGCCAGTGTGAGCGACACAGAGAGATCCTGTGTTAAAAGAAAAAAAGAGAGAAAGAGCATAGTGTCCTGTGGAGATAGGCTGATACTGCATTAGTTAGAAGACTGAATCCTAGCAGTTTCCCTCCTTTTCTGGGCTCTGTGAAATGACCAGGTTGGATGGCACAATGTGTTGGGTCCTGAAAACATTTTCTTTCTACTGTCATGTAGGAATTGCGTCTACAAAAAGTCACACATAACTACATGATAGTTACATGCAATGGTACGTAGTGAAGGTTTCATTTTTAAAAGTTTATTATAGTAAAAGATGCATTGCTGGTCGTCCCCTTAAAACTGTTCCCCTCACTTCAGGCACATTTATTTCATCATTCTTGCCACTTTCTGAAGCAGCTCTGGAACTCTTTGCCGAGTGTCTTTATGATCAAAACCTCAGAGAATGCTGCTCGATGAGTGGCACTCGGTGGAAAGGTGGGCTCGTAGTAACACCAGTGTGTCCTTTTCCCTTATTCACCAGACATGGCACTGTGTGACTTCTGGCTCTTTTCCAAAGTCAAAATGACCACGAAAGGTCAACATTTCCAACAGATTCAGGACGTCAAGGCAGCCATGAATGTGCAACTAAAGCCGCTGACTGTCATCCCAGCACTCAGGAAGCTGAGGCAGGAGAATCACCAAGAGTTCAAGGCTGCCCTGGGCTACATAGTGAGTTTAAGGCCAGTCTGAACTGCATAGCAAGACCCTGTCTCAAAGCAAAAGAAAACAAAGAAAAGCAACGCTCACACAAAAGGACTTCAGAAAGTGGCAAGAATGATGGGATGAGTGTGTTTCAAGTGAGAGGGAGTTTTATGAGGGATATTTATGGTAATGTGCCTTTTACCATAATAAAGACTTTTAAAAATATATATATATTTAAACTATCCATTTATTTATTTATGGCTGGCTCAGCCTGCCCTGGGGGTGGGGCTGGCACAGCATGTGGTGCCGAGGATTGAACTGCAGTCCCTGTGGTTGCCTAAGCTTGCTTAAGCAGGAGCTCTAGACTGCTGAGCTATCTTGCCAGCCCCTAAAGACTTTTTTAAAAATTTATTTATCTATTTATGTTATAGCGGGCTCAGCCTGCCCTGGGGGTGGGGCTGGTGCAGCATGTGGTGTCTGGGATCGAACTGTGGTCTCCATGGTTGCCTAAGCTTGGCTAAGCAGGTGCTCTAGACCGCTGAGCTAGGCAAGTGCTTATTCTGAGCTATCTCCCCAGCTCCAACAGATTTTAAACATTTAAAAAATGTTCACGTTATTTTTAGATCACGCTTGGTATCTTAGCTAAAGTTACAGCAGACTTCAAGATGTTGGCTCCTGGTCCTCAGGTGGTCAGAGTCTGAGACTGCCCAAGCCCCTGGTTCATCACCTCTGGCTTGTGACTCCTGACTTTCCAGGCTACCCAGAATGTTCCGCTGTACAGACAGGGCTTTCTCTGTGTGCCAGCCTGGCCTGTGAAGATTGAGAAGCACTGACCTATGGGGTGTATGAAGGCAAGTATGTGTCGTTTAGATCCTTGTAGTTATTGTTGACGATTGTCCTTTCTGTGCCTCTCTAGCATGGCTGCCAGGTGCTTCTGGGATGCAGACACTGACAACTACACTCATGATGTTTTCATGAACGTAAGTCCACCTGGAAACCATTCCTGTCCAGAGACAGTGGGCATTGTGAATCAAATTACTTAATGTTTATTAAGATGTAAGGACACTCTAGTTTCAGGCATTTGTCTTAGACTTCTTCTAGACGCTGTGGTTTTACCGTTCTTGTGTTACTAAAGCATTGACCTAGTGTTCCCTTACAGCAAGGAGACTGTGTGTACAGATAATATAATTCTTTACAGGCTTGAATTAGGGCAGAGCCTATTATTTATTTGGCATATCATTATTAATTTTTTTTTTTTTTGCGGGACCAGGATTCAAACTCATGACCTTGCACTTGCCAGGCAGGCACTTATGCCACGGAGCTATCTCCCCAGCCTCCTATTAAAACTATTTTAAAAACCACACAGAAGGGTGTAAGCCCAGCACTTGGGAGGTCAAGGCAGGGGGATTGTTTGGAGTTTGTGGCCAGCCTGGGCTACAGAGTGAGACCCAATCTAAAAAAAAAAATAATAATAACTGTTGGTGAGTTATTGTCATGTTTTAAATGTTTTAATTATATGCTGTTGACTCGAGAAATAATCCCATCCTCTAGTCAGATACTCATGAATTAGGAGAATCAGAGTACACTGGAGCGCAGCTCAGGTGGGCGGGAGAGGGGCTTCGTTTCCAGCTGCCACTTTCTAACTGTATAACTTAGGTGAGTTACTGGATTTTTCTGAGACTGTATCAAGAGATTTTCCCAAGGACTGGTTGTACTTGCCTAAGAATAATGTGGGAAGCTTATTTAAAATATAGGTGCCAGGTGCCTCAAAAGCCAGAGGTTAGATCAGTGAATGTGAATTTTTAAAAAGTTCCCTGAGTGGGCTGAGGGTAGTGGCATACTCCTATAATCTCAGCACTTGGGAGGTTGAGGCAGGAGGACTGTCATGAGTTTAAGGCCAGCCTGGGCTATATAAGCGAGTTCAAGGCCAGCTTGCACTGTACAGTGAGACTCTGCCTTAAAAAAAAAAAAAAAAAAAGTGGCTAACGCAGGATCACCAGGATTTAAGGTCAGCCTGGGTTACATAGTGAGTTCGAGTCTAGCCCGAAGTGCATAATGACAGCATCTCAAACAAAGAAACAAATTCCCAAATGATACTGCTGGTTGCCAAGTTTTTGTGTTTTTTTTTTTTTCATTTTTGGTGCCAGGAATCCAATTCAGGGATTCGTGCTTGCCAAGCAGGTGCTGTGCTGCTAAGCTACATCCTCCAACCCTGACTGCTAAGTTTTTACAAAAGTGTCATTCCATGAAAGACACTTAAACAAAGCAGGTCCTTTGACACAGGTAGTACTGTTGTAGAACACAGGAATGAGGCTGCCCCAGGAACTCTGCCTTTGGTTCATCATCAGGTGCATGAGTTCCCATCACTTTTCCCCCCGGCATAGCCAGGTGGGAGGGGAGCTTGTGGCCTCACGCAATGCCCAGGCAGGCTGGGCGCCTGTAATAAGCACTTGGAGCGTAGGAACAGCTGGGCTCTGACAAGCATTCTAAGATTCTGAGCTAACAGATGGACCAATCAGTTATTCCAAAGAAGAAGAAACACCCAGAAACCATTGCCTCCATCGAGCACTTACAGTAAAGAGCTATAACTCTTGTTATCTATGATATTATACTTTCTTGAATTGGGTAAAACATCCACTGTTAAGAATCTCACAGTACTTCATAATTTATGATACATCAGAAAAAATGAGAATTATTTTATGAATATGCATAAACTCAAATTAGCTCAGATTTATTTATACAGAAAATTTTTTTTTTTAAGACAGGGTTGCTCCGTGTAGTTTGGACTGGCCTTGAACTTAATTATGTAGCCCAGTAGTGGGGATTGAACCCAGTATCTCTGCAGTGAGCTACATCTCCAACCCTTTATTTTATTTTAAATTTTATTTATTTATTTATTTATTTGTTTGCTTGTTGTGTTTGTTTGTTTCTTTATTCATTTTGTGGCTGGCTCAGCCTGCCCTGGTGGTGGCGCTGGCGCAGCATGTGGTGCCGGGGATCGAACTGCAGTCCCCGCAGTCGCCTGAGCCCTCCTAAGCAGGCGCTTTAGACCACTGAACCATCTCGCCGGCCCCTCCAACCCTTTATTTTAAAACAGGGTTTCATAAGCTGCAGAGTTTCCCAGACAGGGTTGCAATGTACAGTTCTTCTGCTTCAGCCTCCCCAGAGTGCTGGGATTATCATATAAGTATGCACCATCAGGCCTGATCCCCTGCCTCTAGTTAGCAAGCAATATTGTAGCTACCCACAGGAAAGCAACTTTATAGCTTTACTGTGGAAACCTGGAAACCCCTGATTTTTTGTCTTTTTATTTATTTATTTATTTTTGTGGGACCGGGGTTCAAACTCATGACCTTTTACTTGCCAGGCAGGCACTTGTGCAATAGAGCCATCTCCCCAGCCCCTTATTTTATGTCTTTTTTTTTTTTTTTTTCATTTATGTATTTGGTACAGGGTCTCACTACACAGCTCAGATTCAGTGATCCTCCTGTTTTTAGCCTCTCCAGTGCTGGGATTTCAGGTGTGCACCACCAAACCAGGGATTCCGTCCCAGGCTCAGTGCGCCCTGGGGGTGGGGCCAGTGTGGGATGTGGGACTGGGGATTGAACCCTGGGCTCTACACTTGCCAAAGCAAGTGCTTAGTTTGCTTTTTTTTTTTTTCTGTCTTTTTCAGATAGTGTCTTGCTATGCAGTTCAGACTGGCTTTGTGCTCAGTTTTGTAGCCCAGGCCGGTCTCGAACTCACATCGATCCTCCTGCCTCAGCCTCCCAAGTGCTGGGATTACAGGCATGCGCCACGCCCAGCTTCCCTGAGCTATCTTGCCAACCCCTGTTTTTTGTCTTTTTTGAGACAGGGTCTCACTATGCAGTTTAGGCTGGTCTTAAACTCACTTTGTAGCCCAGGCTAGTCTCTAACTCATAAGGATCCTCCTGCCTCTGCCTCCCAAGTGCTGGGACTACAGGTGTGCTACCATGCCTGGCCTAACCATTTATTTCTTAAAAAAGGAAAAAGTTTTTTTGTTGTTGTTTTTATTTTTTGTTTCTGAGACAGGGTCTTGCCTGTAGTGCAGGCTGGCCTTGAACTCAGTGACCCTCCTGCCTCAGCTTCCCAGGTGCTGGGACTATAGGCATGTGCCAACCCACCACACCAGGTTTTATTTTTTTTATTTATTTATTTTTTTTTTATTTATTTGTTTGCTTGTTGTGTTTGTTTGTTTCTTTACTTATTCATTTTGTGGCTGGCTCAGCCTGCCCTGGTGGTGGCGCTGGCGCAGCATGTGGTGCCGGGGATCGAACTGCAGTCTCCGCAGTTGCCTGAGCCCTCCTAAGCAGGCGCTTTAGACCACTGAACCATCTCGCCGGCCCCACACCAGGTTTTAGAAGTCTTCCTGACTGGAAATTGACCAGGGGGTCTGGGATGGTATTAATTTTAATTGCCCGTGTTGTCCTTATTCTCTTATTAGTACTAATATTCTGGCTTTTCCTGTCTTTTCTGTCTTGTTTTTTAGGACAGTTTATTCTGTGTGGTAGCAGCATTTGGTTGTTTCTACTATTGAATCTTTGAAAAAAACCTGTGAAAAGATATTACCATGAAGAAATCTGAACTTTTTAATACTGTGTAATATCTTAATCAAATAAAAAAGTGTTGGCAGTTTAGCAGCTCAGCCTGTTGTTTTAAACTATATTTTTAGTGTTTTGCTTGTGTTACAGTGTTATTGTAGTGGGCATCCTGGCACACATCTGTAATCCCAGCATTTGGAAGGCTCAGACAGGAGGACTGCTACAAATTTCAGGTCAGCCTGGGCTATACAGTTCAAGGCCAGCCTCAAATTATACATAGTGAGGCCCTATCTAAAAACAAAAAAACCCCAAAAAGACTATGTTTGGAAAGTACAAGAAATTGGGGATAATCCTTTCAATTTTTAAGCATAACCAATAAAATATTTTGGCATATTTCCTATCATTTGCAGGGTTTAAAAATCATATGTACAATGTTGGGCTGGGGAAATAGCTGGTGGCCTGAGCACCTGCTAGCAAGCACAAGGACCTGGGTTTGATTCCAGTATTGCACACCATGCTGGCCCTGAACTCCAGGTGCACAGAGCCGGCCCTGAAAACGGATGGTGGTGCATTCCTATAATCCCAGCTCTGGGAAGGCTGAGACGAAGGATCATTATGAGTCCAAACTGCATAGCAAGACCTTATACCAAGTAAAGAAAATTTTTTTAAAAATTGTGTATAAGGGCTGGCCAGATAGCTCAGTGGATTAAAGCGCCTGCTTAGGCAGATGCAGGGACCAGGTTTGATCCCCAGTGTGCCATGCTGGGCCCGCCCGTGAGGCATGCTGAGATGGCATTTGAGACTGGGTGTGGCGGTGCACACCTGTAATCCTAGCACTTGGGGAGCTGAATACAGGAGGATCACTATGAGTGCGGTCTGTGTAGTGAGACCCTGTACTAAATATGTTAAAAAAACCATACATACAATGTTGTACCCTGATTTTTTCACTTGTTATAATGTCACAAGTTATGTCATTTTATGTGCATTATAACTTTCAGGCTAATCCTTCAACAGCTGCTTTTGTTCCATCAGGTTCCACCATTGTTGCTCTTGCCATTTCCTTATGGAGGGACTAATTTCTAATCTGTCACTATTCCCAAAATACAGATAAACCTATTTGTGCTCTCTCTCTCCTTAACCTGCCTTCTGTGACTTACACATTTATTTTTTTTAACAGTCAAAGCTTTTTGACTCTTTCTTTCTTTCTTTCTTTCTTTCTTTCTTTCTTTCTTTCTTTCTTTCTGTTGTGGCCGGCTCAGCCTGCCCTGGAGGTGGGGCTGGCATAGCATATAATGCCGGGGATCAAGCCACAGTCCCTGAAGTTATCTTAGCTGGCTAAGCAGGTGCTTTAGACTGCTGGGCTATCTCAACGGCCCTGACTTACACATTTATGAGCTTAGACACACATCTGTTTCTCCAGGATTTGTCCAAGTGTGACATCTGAGGAGTTTCAAGCAATATATGAAATCAGATTCCCTTCTACTGTCCAAGATCCCTTTGTTGGTCATTCTCCAAAGCCCTCCTTTCTCTGCAGTGATGTCCCTAGAGGACCTGGTGCCTTCTCCAGCTGCCTGTTCTTGTCTGGGGTACTTTGACAGCCATGTTCAATTCTGGACTTGAAACTTAAAAAGGGTCAGATTTTAATACTTTCTCCTCCTGGGTGTCCTTCAGCAGCTGCCCAAGTTTAACGACTCCTCTTTTTTCTCAGCCACATTCTAGTCAACTGTGTAGACCTAAATAAATCAGTTAAGTAAAAATTTAAACAGAACGAATACATTGAAAAATTTTTATACTTCATAACATTATTTGTCTTTTTAAGACAGGGTCTCGCTATGTAGTTCATGCTGGCTTTGAGCTCACTTTTGTAGCTCAGGCTGGTCTTGAAGTCTCACAGATCCTCCTGCCTCAGCCTCCCAAGTGCTGGGATTACAGGTGTGCGCCACCACACCTGGCCTAGTTCAGGGTGGTCTTGAATTCACTTTGTAGCCCAGGCTGGCCTCTAACTGACAGTGATCCTCCTGACTCAGCCTTCCCAGGGCTGGGATTTCAGGCATGGGCCACCACATCCGTTTTGTTTCCTAACATTCTGTATCCACTTGCCTTTACAAGTACAGAGGTTCATTTTCTTGCATGTCATTTTTTTGGTGAGCCAGCCCCGGGGCAAAGACAGGCAGCGAGGTACACCCTGTAAACCTAGCTATGGGAGAGTGAGGCAGAAGGATCCCAAGTTTTAGGCCAGCCTGGAGAATTCACTGAGACCCTCCTCAAAATAAAACTAATTTTTGAAGGGCGGATGATATAACTTAGTGGTAGAGCGTTTGCCTGGCATACCAGAGCACCTGGGTTCAATCCCCAGCTCTACACGGTCACCTGTAATCTCAGCATTCAGGTAGGCTGAGGCAGAAGAACCACACGTACCCCCGCCCCCTC
>PVKN010007681.1:0-26249 GCA_004027915.1 Capromys pilorides | reverse complement strand
ATCTGTGTTCCTATTACATTTTCATATTGCTGACTTGTAAGAAGTATATCTTTTTTTTACATTTATCTTGTATCTATCACTTATGTTCATTTAATTAGATCTAGTATAATGTCAATTATGCTTGTGATTTTTACCAATAAAATAATATTGTCTACAAATATAGAGGATTGTCTCTATAATTTTCAGGATTTGTATTCCTGCCTCTTCCTTTTTTTTGATGCAGGATCTTGTGGTATTGCCAAGTTTGTGCTTGAGCTCCTAGGCTTGGGAGGACCTTGTGCATCAACCTCCCGAGCAGTCAGTCCTATAGGAGTATGCGGCTGTGACTTGCTCTATTAATATAATTTTCTATTTCTCTTCTGTCTGCATTGTTATTCTTAATTTGTTATTATATTTCTGATTGGAAGAAGACATAGTTCTATTATTGCACCACCTACTACGATGCTCAGTAGGCTTCAGTAGACACTTTTGTGGACTTCCTTGCTAATTAGAGATGATTAGGAGTTCCTTTCCCCATCTTGAACGAGCATTGAACATTTTAAATGTTTATTCTACGTCTTTAGAGGTGATTGTTTATTTTTTTCTTTTAAAGTATATGAGTGAGTGTAGAATATAATAGATTTTCAAATAGTGAACCTCTTTATTTCTTGAATAAATATTAATTGCTCATAAAAGCTCAGCTGAAACCCACATACTAATATCCTATTTAGTATTCTTTTTTGTATCTATTTTGATTACTCATGGGGTCAATTTTGATTGTGGTCCGACTTCAATAGCTTCTGATTTATTTTAGACTTCTATTTTTCTTCAACCAACGTCAGCAATATATATCTCTCATAAAAAGTGTCCATTTCAACTACATTTACAGGTGTACTCAAAGTTATTATTTGGGATCATTTCATTATGTATATTAAGTGACAATTGTCAGAGATATTTTAGCATGTTTGTGATTGCCTATCTCAGCCAATGCAAGTGTATACTTCATACTAAATTTGTCTCTGACCTTCCCACACCACGTGCCACCAGATCCAGTGACATATTCAGATGGATGACCACTAAAGCTCCATCCCTAGAAAACACAGCCAGTGTCCTCTCGCATGAAGGTAGATAGTCTTTTCTCCTTTGATTTGAAGACTTACAGAGTCAGGGAGTTCAAGATGCTGCCAAAGTTTAAAGCTACTTCATATGTGTTTGGAGTTTTACAATTCTAAAACTCTAGACTCATTTCCTTATAGTGGTCTTCTCAGCATGTGACCTGACCAGGACCTAAAACAGAATCACCTAAGTTGCTTGACAAAAATTCTGGTTTCTTAGGCCCACCCCAAATATCCCCAATTAGAATCTCTGAGGGCATATCCAACAATCCTATTCGTGATTTTTGCCATTTAATTTTGAGGCCCTCTGCACCTATGATATTGGCTTCCCTGGTAAGTCCTTTGATGAGGAAGAACATTTAACAAGTCATTTGTCCCTAAGCGCCCATCTTTGGTGGTTGGCTTTTCCGGCATTGAAAATTATAACTGAAAAGCTCATGCATTTATCTCATTTAAAAGAAAAGAAAACATTGTACTTCTGATTCCAGTACTTCCGGTGTCAAACAGTGGAAGTATTCAAAACAGGACATTTCTACAATTGGCTATGAGCTCCCAGTGCACACATGGCATGAGGAAGGGAGCTGTATAAACTTGGCGTCATGGAAATACTAGCACAGGAAAGGAATAAGAAAACAGATGTAAGAAAGGACTGTTTCAGAGCTCTGTATTAATGTAAAAGGAATTACCCCAGCAAAGCAGTCTGTTTACCAAGCCCTTTATCAGCTGAGAGATTGTTTGCTTTTATCTATGGGTTGCTTTGTTTCTATGTTGCATTTGTGTTCTTCCTGGATTCCTGGAAGTTCCTGAATGTTAATTTTGCTGGAAAAGGATTAGAGAACTGTCTCTCATCTTCTTTCCTTGCCTTCAGTCACAGGAGACTTACATTTGCATTCCATTTGCTTGTGGGTTCCATGTTGCCTTCTTGTACTAGTTCATGCAGTCGAGCCACAGACCCTGTGCAGGGTCCCAAAGGCCTTGCCCTGGACACTGTCGAGAGCATGAGGTATTCCCAAACGCCTCAACAGAAGCCTGGAAGGCGAGTAATTGGGAGCCATAATTTGCTTGTATGTGAGTCTTGTCTCTACCACTTTGCTGCTGTGCGTCTGCTCTTCTTAGTGTTTTAATTTCCTTATGCATAAAAGAAGAAAATTATTGGAAAGTGTCAAAAGTTGCAGTGACAGCAGGAAGTAGTGTGTCTCACAGTACTGTTTGCTGTGAGATGTGTGTGCAGATGCACAGCTGTGTACCTGTGGACTGCGCCTTCTCACAGAAAAGGAAAGGGCGGGAGGGGGAGCGATAGGAGGTCACAGGCAGGAGAAGGAGCAAAAGGGTCGTGTTACACACATGAAGGCGCCTGGATGAGGGGGCTCTCAGGTATACCAGGGATTTTGCTCTTTCCCCTTTACTTGATGAGATCCCTGGGGAGGGCGTTTTAGACAAATCGAATTGTTTTTTCAGGGCTTTTTGTCGGTGAGATAGGGCACTTCTGGGAAAGAGTGCCTCCCTGGGTGTGGCCTAGAGAGAGGGACAGCTGCAGAGCTTGGTTCTGAGACTGCTTCTCCAGCTGGTTCGTCAAGGCCTCTCACACTAGGGTATGATTTCCTAAGCTCTAATGGTGCTGGCTTACATGTTAACTACATTTTTAAAAAGTACATTCCTGGTAACATCTAGAGATGTTTAAGCAAACATCTGGCACCACAGCCTCCCAAATGAAGACATGGAATTAAACCTCAAAGTAACCATACAAAGTTTAAGAACAGATAAGTGAGCTGTTGGGACTAGCAATCTGGTATGTCAACTTCACTGGATTAAGAAATGCTTAGATTAGAAAAGCAAGTTCTTGGGTGGGTCTCGAAAGGCCATAGAGGCCTTGCACACTGTATCCGCTAACTTGCCCCATCCTCCCAGGTGCTGCTCTCCGGCTCTGCCCTGCCCTGCCCTTGTGCCATGCAGTTTCTGGCTTGGAGCCTGTTGACCATGGGCTGAAGAGCCTGAACTGTGACCCAGATAAGCTTCTCTTCCTTCAAGTTGTGGGCATTGTGCCTAGAAACAGGAAATCCAACTGATACAGGTCCCTGACACTGAATGTATTCCTGACAGAGTGAGTGCAGAGGCCCTGGGGGAAGATTCCTAGGCTTGATAAAGAGTAACAAGATGTCAGAGAGGCTGAAGAGGGGAAAACAAGAGGGATGTCACAGCCAGAGGGCCACAGGGATAGTGAGTAAGCCCTCGCGGCACTGAAGGGGAGTCACGCAGGCTTGAGGAGAAATGTGAGTGACTGGGGGTTCTTGGAAAGCAGAGGGCATGACCTGCCTTATATTTTAAAAGTACCACACTGGCAGTGAGTATCAGGAGATGCATTGTGTGCATCTAAGCAACTGTGTACGTTTTCAGTGGCTGGTTCTCTGCCAGGACCACTTTCCCATGTTATGTGGTGCTTTTGTTTCACTTCAAGATGCTTATTTATGTAAGACGTAAACTATATATACATAAAGCACACCAAGTGACAAGTCCTGATATATGTGTACACCTGTGGAACCACCACCGCATTCCACAGTAAAGTTTCTGAGTAGAGGGTAATTACCGTTCTATGAACGAAAGCATCACCTGGATGCTGCTTTAAAACCAAGGCTCTGTGGGTGGTGTGTGGAGGCAGGTAACAGCCATTATTCTCTGGGCAGGCTGAGAACTCCGGCACCAGCTATGCGACCGCTTCTGGTGGGCTTGCTTCCTCTTTGGATGACTTTTGGAGTATCTTGAAGGGTATTTATAGAAACATTTTCAATGATTTCAAAAAAATTCACTGTATTTTGAGAGGTGTGGCAGACAGTTCTGAGCAGAAAGGGAGGCAACTTGTATTTATGCAGCAAATATTTCTTGCCAATATTGTTTGCTGGATGGGCATCCAGCCCCTGGCACCTATTTTGGTTTTGTACGGGAGAGTCAGCTGTTTGGGTTGGACTTGCCCATGTTTCTGACTTAGGTCAATAAATGGATGAAAAAAATGTGGTTTGAGGAAGGAATTTTCCCTCAAGGGACAAAGACATTCCAACTTCTGCATTATTATCCTTGGCAATATCTCTCCCTTGAAGCTAATTAAGAAATGTAAGTGGGTTATTTTTAACTTCCTTAATTTTACTTTTGATTTTCCTTCTAGCTCGTCTCTACCCTACTTCTGAAGGGCTATATAGCTTTTACTAGTTGAGGTGAAATTTCTGCATAGCCACGTCATGCACCTTGCCAGCATCATGCACATTACCTTGGAGTCTGCGTCTGCCCGACGTGCTTCCATCCCAAGTTGGTGATGTCTTCTCTCACAGCCCTACATCAGCTCCTCAAGTATTTCATCACTTTCATTATTACCACACAGTACTCATTTTCTCAGTCAAGACCCATTCACTAACCCATATTTTCATTTGTAAATTTTTTGGTCCAGCCAAAAGCTATGTGCACTTCCCATGGAACGTAGTCACATGATCATTATTAGTATGATGAAGTTACATGTAACAACATGTGTGCTGCTCCCAACCATGAGGAAGGCATTTGTACAGTCCCTGGGTTATAGCTGAGGAGGGAGAAAGTTGGGCATTCACCTGGCTGAGTGAGCGAGTGTTCAGAAGACTGAGGAAAGCCCAGCCCTCTGTGTGGGGAGTGGCCATGTTGGCTATTCTTCGCACTGAATGGTTGTGTGAGAAAGAAAGAAAGATGCTTCAGTCATACTGAACCTGTGACATTCGAGTGTTGAGTTTGATAAGAGATAACCTATTATGGTAATGTAACCACTGCTCAAGATGAATGTAAGTGTCCAAATTCTATGACAAAACGGACACAATGGGAGATAGCCAACCAAATCGATAATTCACTTGAGCTTACCTAAAAAGACAGCCACACTTTACAATTAATTCCAAAGAGGTTAACAAAATCTTCAAAAAGTGAAAGGAGAGTTTCTCTATCAAGAATAAAAGGGCTGACCGTATAGCTCAGCAGATTAAATTGCCTGTTTAGACCGACTTGGGGCCCGGAGTTCAATCCTCAGCATGCTGTGCTGGTCCTGCTGCCAGGGCATGCTGAGACAGTGATTGAGACTGCACTTGGTGGCATGCACCTGTAATCCCAGTGCTTGGGCGGCTAAAAACAGGAGGATCGCTATGAGTGCAGTCTGTGTAGTGAGATCCTATACACTGTACTAAATACATAAAAATTTAAAAAATTAAAAAAGAATAAAAGTTATGAAAAGAAAATTAAGAGGCTACACACAATGGGTATATGACAAAATTTTAAAATCATAACATGGAGAAATAGAGCTATTAAAGTTGCTTTAAATTCTCTCTAGCATATAAGTTTTCTTTGAAAAACATTGAATATAGTAGTAAGGATCATCTAAGGATATAATTTGGAAAAATACATATTTGACACTCAGAAACTTATCTGATATATTTGGGAAGTTTCAATATGTCCTATATATATTCTATATGTATGTATGCATCTCATAGGGGCTCTAAAAGGGTTCCAGAAAGCAACCAAGATAAGTGATAAGAAACCTCCACCAAGACATGAATCTTTTAAAAAAGATATGAGTCTTTTAATTCAAGTTGGCCCTATTGTTAATAAAATATATACCACACTATATATGCTGGAAAAATTCAAAGTTATCAAAGTAAAACAAGATTAACCGCAAAAAATGGCAACATTATGGCATCACTCTGATGTCAAAATTTTTATCAACCATGAAGAATGACAGAGTAACATTTTTAATATGCTGAGGGAAAATTGTCTCTTAAAATATGATATTATACCAAGGGCTGGCATGGAGCTCAGCGGTAAAGCACCTGCCTAGTGGATGTGAAGCCCCGAATTCAAACAATAAGAGAGAGGGAGGGAGGGAAGGAGAGAGAAAGAGAGAAATAGAGAGAGAGAGAGAGAGGGAGAGACAGAAGACAAAGAGAGAGAGACAGAGAGAGAGATGAAGTATATGGGGGAGCTGACTAACAGACACAGAAAAAGTCAACCATAAACATAATTTTGGAAGCTTGCTCAAAATCAATCCATAATCATATGATCTTATTAAGAAATTTCTAAAGTACTGTAAAAAATAAAACCCAAGATGATCGCACTTTGGCTAATAATAATTATTATTATTGGTACTGGGAATCAAACACAGGATCTTGTGCTTGCCAGGCAGGTGCTGCTAGCTACCAATTATTAAGACATAATTTATAGCTATAGTCATTGAAATAGTATGGAATAGACAAAGATAGCAGTGGAACCAATTAGAAAACTCAGAAGCAGATTAGTAATTGATGGGAACAATGCATGCGTAGCCTAGATTGGGTTTCCTATAATTGGAGAAAAATTAGCAATGTGACACTGTAGTATGTCTTCACTATGTTATTCTTTGAAGGTGCACTTCTACTTAGTGAAGTCAGACTATAGACCAAGCTCCCATTTCTTATTTTGATCTACTAAGAAACCCATATACCAACTCATCCTTATCTTATTCCTTTAGTTAGGAGGGGTAGGGCAAGGAGACTGTGATTATAAGTGAGAGTCTTGGTCAGAACTTAGGGACCTCCTTCACTGCAGCACTTACAGATGATTCTGAATAAGATATAAATCCCAAAGGGACCCATATTCTTCCCCAACACCAACTTCCTCTATTCCAAGACCAGAAGCTGGGACATTACCATAATTGTCTACAAAATATAGCAAGATTCACAAAGGAAGTACTACTGTTCATTAGAGGCAATGAATTTTTTTCCTGCTTCTTTACTGAGGTACATATCCACACTGAACTGTGAATAATTATTTTCTATCTATAAATGGAATTTAAAGCATCAAATAAAATTTTCTTCCCACATTTATAAGTTCACTGAGCTGTATAAAATTTTCCCTTGGATTTTGGTCAGTGCTTTTGAAAGTATAACTTGCATTATTCTATTTACGTTGTTGCTCCATTCTGCATCCCAAGGGAGTAGCTAAGGTGAAAGACACTGAAGATAAATCTAGTCTGCCTTTCTCCATAATCCCAGATGTGTGGCAATGAGTCTATTAACCATGAACCTGTTGCCAAGATAGCTGTGATGGCTCTGTCTGTGGTCATCTTGATGCCTGAAGGCAAGTGTGGGCTTCATAGGTTTTGGTACAGGCTCCTGTTCCCAACCTAGGTTTTAGCTACCATTTTGTGATTTGTTTCCCTGACAACACTTATGCTTTAGCTTTTTCTTTTATTTTTATTTTTTAATGGATTTGATACAGCGTTTCACTATGCAGATCTGTCTTATGATCCTCCTGTTTCAGCTTTATAGTATCTATCTCTGACTTTCTTTTCTTTTTTTATTTATAATTTTTTTTCTTTTAATAAAAATAACAATGTGACATTTTCAAAAACATGATAGTAGTACATTTCCAATAATTGTTCAATGCATACTGTTGTCCTCATAGTAGTTATACAAAGCACAGGGTGAGACATGATAAGTTTTCTAATCAATCTTGGTACAAAAAATTTCTTTTCATTTAAATAAGAGAAAGTAGTTGTGTACATAGTCTAGTATTCCATAATCGTAATGGATTATTGGCAGAACTGGCAATATTGGAAGCTGTTGATTTAAGCCTTTTACTACTCAGCATACTAATCTAGCTTTATGTTTTATGCCTCATGGTTAAACTTTTCTGCTGGATGGTTAAGGGCAAGTTAAAGCAAGACCTGCATAACAAAACATGTAACTTTTCTATCTCCCAAGGTCAGTCAAATCCCCTCAGGATTTACTTTGAAGCCATTTACAGTGCTTTGTAGAACTGTTGTCAGTGTCAGCCATCTGGATGAGTCATGGCCATTGCTTGATCAGTTTGCTCTCTGTGAATATGCTTTTTGTTTTTCAAGGGCAGCATACCTTTTATTTCTTCAAGGGTTATTTTCTTGGGTAGTATGTTCTCCACAAGTTAGCTAACTGAAAATTCATAGAACATATCCAGCTACACATATTTCTGAGTGTCTAATATCCTTAAGGTGTCTCTGAAATATGCAACAAAGATATATAAATCCTTGAACATGGATGTAACAAATACCTAGTGAGAAAGTGAGAAAATATAGAAATGTGTCCAATATTCACATTTAGTACAAATTTTGGGGAGAATCTTAGGAGCCAGGGGGCAAGACTTCACAGAGACTTTGGACATGAGACCAGGGTTTCTGAGTGGGAAGTTCATCCCACAGTCTGGGTTAAAAGGAATAGATGTTCAAAATACTTGTATTGTGAAAGAACAAAGTATTTCTGTATATTAAAATATTGTTCTCACATTCATTAAAAGTCTTTTGGCTGAGGCATGGTGGACCACCCCTGTAATCCCAGCATTCAGGGGGCTGAGGCAGAAGGAGTTGGGAGTGTGAGTTGGAGGCCAGCTTGTGCTACATGGAGAGTTACAGCTCAGCCCTAACTGCATAGCAAGACCCTGTCTCAAAAACGAAACCAAAAAACTGCACCACTCACTGTAAAGACATATGCATATATCTAAAATGTAAATCTTTTCTATTTATTTTGTACTAGTTAATTTGCTGCATGCATCTCTGTTGGACTTTGGTGGGCAGCTCTGCTCCATGTGACAGTGGTGGATACACAGAAGGCATGAGGAGACACTGGAGGCTTGGTGGAAGCTGGATGCAGCGTGACAGCACTACCCTTTCCCCAATCTCTCATAGTCCCAAATGAGTTACATGATCAAGTTTCAAATTGTGGGACAGGACACATATCCCATCCACGACAGAGCTACAGGAAGGAAGTGCATGCCAGGGTGACCAGAAGCCAGGGATATGCACAGAATCTGCTGCAAGCTTCCAGCTGAGATCCACATTGACTCTGACAAAGAGGCACAAGAAGGATCTATCACTATGAGGCTGCTGTGGACCATTTGCCTGGAGATCCTAGACTGAGAAGATGGGTCATGAGGCATGGGCATGAATCCTGAGATTTCCAACAGTCAAGGCAAAAGAAAAGATGACTAAAATGAAGAGTCAGACCATTCAGAACTATGTATGCACACACATATGTAACCCAGCAATGTACCTCCTTCATATGCATTCTGTGTCACTAGAGAGTGAACTGCTAACACATAATGAAATAAATTTTTCATCTCCTAAATGCACATCATCCATCACTTGAGCTAGCTCTCTATCACAAATGTCATTGTCATTCTTATGTAAAAAAAAAAAAAACAACTGACACTCAGAGAAATTCTTGTGTGTAAGGTCTTTACCATAAGGAACAGACTGGACTCATACTTCTGAATGATCCTCAGGTTCTAGCCAAGAGAAGCCAGACAGAGATAACTGGGCAGATGATTTTTGAGCCCTAGTGTCTGCTCTAATGACAAAGAAGTCATTTAGCGAGCAATATGCCAACATTTCATTTTTTTCACTTGCTATTAGTTGCCTGGCCTCAAGGAAAGAGCAAATCAAAATAGTCTTCAGCAAAGTCTGGACATTTTATCCTCCCACTTAATAAATATTTAAGTCTTCTGGTTGCTTCACATCCTGTATGAGCTGGTAGGAGAACCAGTTTGGCTATTTTATATAGAAACAAACATTTAGCTCTGTGTCTGTGGGCCAAATCCCAAGACCATAGCATTGCATCCTCTTCATGTAGTTTTTAACTTCCTCAAACATGTGGCAATGTGGTGGTATTGCAAGGCTTGGGTCTGCCGGCTTCTGCTTATATATTAGCTACTCTGTGCAAAATGGACCACTAGCTGAACACAACACATAGTGATGAGGATTAACACTGTGTTATGGTTTGTGTCTAGTTGTCCCCCCAAAGCCTCATGCAGTCATGGGGCTAGGACTTCCTAGAGTTTGAGACTAACTCATGATTCACTGAGATTATGTGTCTTAGTACTGCTGGGATTATGGATCTTAATACTGCTGGAATTATGGGTGTGGTCTGAGGCAAACATCCTGAGGTAAAGAGCCTGAATGTAATATAAGAGAGACAGGGAGACAGACTCCCTCTCTGTTGCCTCTTTTGCAATTGTTCAATCACCATGAACTGCTACTCTCTGCCCTGTTCCAGTCTGCCTTGGAGCTGGCTGAGTATGGATTGAAACTTCCAGTAACTGTGAGCTGAATAAACCTTTCCTCTCTTCATTTTGGGGGTCAGTATTTGTCTCAGCAACAAGAGAAGAGTAACTGAGACACACTGAGTGTGTGTGTGTGTGTGTGTGTGTGTGTGTGAGAGAGAGAGAGAGAGAGAGAGAGAGAGACAGAGAGACAGAGACAGAGACAGAGAGAGCATTTCTGCAGGGATCAGGGTAGTAGCATATACTCAGTATTAACAGGAGTTAGAAGTTTTCCCATATGAAGTTAGGTTCACTATGTCACATTTATGAAATAAACAAATGCTGAGATACTATAAGAAGTCTTGAACAAATGTGACCAAACAGCCTGTTTGTCACACCTGGCTAAGACTCAAGACCAGAAACCAAAATTCCTGGTGCTCACCCCACATTTACTCAACCATTCAGCCCTGAATCCTTTGTGCCTACTCTGTGCTAAGCCCTGTCTCAGACACTCTTGTTTAAGTAGCCAAAGAGACTTTATCAGCCTGGAGTGTAGAAAGAACAAAGAGAGAACGTGGGCTATATGATCTTGTATAAAAGCTTATAACAGCGCTTGGTAAAACATACAGGAAAAAAGAACTAATGTGATTTGGAGGGAATGACTTTGTAGTTCTCTTCCTGAGAACTGCAAACACATAATTCTGTTGGAATCTGGGTTTAGACTGAAGATTTCTGAAAGTCCAAATTGACAACCCCCTGAATGGGAATGTTGGATGTTAAATCTTTATTGATGAGCTTAAGCCATCATCTATTTTTATAAGTTGTTTAGAGTAAATAAAGCAATAGAAATTCAGTGTTTCCCATCACCTGAAATCTTTGGAAATGGACGAGCATCCCCATGCTATATCTTCAGGTACTCTGTCCCCTCTACCTCACCTGTGTTCTCTCCTACCTTCCCATACCTGCCTCTCCTTCATTGACTTTGCCTTTCATTCTGGATGTCTACACCTAAAGTCTTAGGTGTTCTTGGACTTCTGATTCTGTGAACTTTTAATCATTTGTCTGCCTTTGGAGTTATCTTACTTCCAAATAATTGTGATCAAGGCCATCCTGGGTACAGCTATTCAGGTCTACGCTACACATTGAAGTCTATGGGAATGATGCCCCATAATGTTGCAAAATGTACAAATTTCCAGCCGGTCTGTGGAATCCAAAGTCTCAGTCAAGCAAAGTGCCTCCACCCATGTGCTCCTCCAATTTTAATAGATTCTTGAAAGAAGTGAATTACTGAGCAATATTATTTTTAAACTCTGAAACATTGTAAGAAATGCATTCACACAACATAAAGAAACTTACATCTCTTTTAATCTCTATTCTGCTAGGCTCCCCTAAGAGAATCACAATGCACAATATCTTATTTTTCTCTCTAGAACAATGTTAAACAAATACTTAAGATTTGAGAATAGGACTGGAAAGATTGATCTGCGGTCTAAGCACCTGCCTGGAAAGTTCAAGGACCTGAGTTTGATCCCCTGTACTGCAAGCCATGCAGGCTCTGGAAGCCCAGATGTGCCATTCTGACCACCAAAAGGGAGCACTGTGGTGCATGCCTGTAATTCCAGAGCTGCAGAGGCTGAGACAGGAGGATCACCATGAGTCAAACTGCATAGCGAGACCCTGTACCAAAAGGAAAAAAAAAAAAGACTTGAGAGTAAGTGAAATCTAAAAATAAGCACTTAGAATACGCTAGTTTTGTTTCATTTATAAATTCTGTCCCCTCTTCCTGGAAAGTGCTTTCTCTTCTTGTTTTTCTGGCAGAGTCTATTTTATAACTGAACCTCAGTATTTCTGATATGTGCATCACAAATTACATGCTCATTCAGATGAGCCTTCTGCCCTCCTGGTATACATGTCCACTTTCTGGTCCTCTAGACCCCAAAGCACTTTAAACTTAACCCCTAAGAAGCAAGCCATGCTCTCCGCAGCACAACCACTCTCCTCTGGTCATGCTCCACTCAGGACCTGGCCAGCTCTTATCCAACTAAGAGAGTAGCCTGGGCTCACTCACCCCCTATGCCTCTCCCGCCCTCCCCACTGCTCAGCCTGCAGCTTCTCTCAATTTTGTCATCTCACTTCTTTTGAATCATCTCATTTCACTTTCTACTACTCCACCACCCAAGTTGCCATCACCTCTTATCTGACCAGTTGTTAGAGCTGTTTGACGCATCAGTGCCCAGCGACTTCCTCTGCTGCACCCTGAACACTGCAGGCAGAATACACATACATCAGTTCCTTTATTTCTAAAAATTTCCTTTCTAATATACATGTTTGATTCCTTGAGATAGCTTATGAGGCCACGTGAACAAGCCCGCTCAACCATCTAGTTCCAATACCGACAGCAGCACTTTGCTTTCTGTAGCTACCCTGTCCATTCTGCAGTTGGCTGTTGCTACAAATGCAGAGGCCTGGATGGTGTGCAATGGTTCTGTGTTCGTGGCATTCGGTGCCACCTTGTGAAGGAGGAAGACCTTAGCTGGCTGCGAGGCAGACAGCTTCAGTGTCTCAGCTCCTCCTTACTACCTGGCCCAGATCCTTCTGATCTCTTCCCTATCCTGGGCCCAGCCAGCTTTATTCCTGGGTACTGACACTTACTGGAGGGTTCTCCACAGCACCACACTAAAAATTCTTAAACTTTTCTCTTGCCTCCTTTTAGCATTCACTGCAAATACAGAAGCTTCTTCAAAGAATTTGGAAAGGAAGTTTTGTAGGCTTCCAAGATGCTAAGTGGGGATGGGCAGAAAGCTACTAATGAGTGATTTATGATTTTTATTTCCAGTAGCTTTTTGGTAACCTATGAACTCAGGGTAGCCACCTCTTTATTTTTATTTAGGGTTGTCTGATTTTTGTTTAAATTTATTTTCTATTGAATGGGAGGAAGAAGTATACTGAGATTTCTCATGTGAGGAAGAGTAAGTTTTGGAAGAGGTCAAAGATTAAGAAAGACTTCCCCATTGGAAAGTTATCTGGGCAATACAAACTTCTGATACAGCATCATAAGGCAGCTTCTTCATCCTCTGAGCACATGATTTTACTGTTTAGCGGCCCCCACCAATTCTATAATCAGTTCCCACTGACAGGCAATAGCTCTGTCTGACTGCTGAGTGTGTACCACACCCATGATACTGCATCTCATTGTATCCCAGAGGAATCTAATGTCTGTGTGTAGGGAGGAAGTGTTGGAGGTGCTATCGAGTGGGAAATCACTGATTACTTTTCTCCCTGAATTTACGTTTATTTTGAAGACTGATTCTTTCCTCCAAATAGCAAACATTCATTCATTTTGGTAGTCTACATTTATATCTCTCCAATTCTCATAGAAATTTTAATACCTAGTCCCTTCTTTCCAGCTAATATATTCCTTGGTATTTTGAGATTTCACAGCATTTCAAAATTGTTTATTTTTATACCACTTTGTCCAGAAAAGCAGCTAACACCATTTAATACCCCTATAATTGCCTAGCTTTTTTATAAATTGTTAGTAACTTTATAGTGGTTAAAAACTGGGCCTTTCTTCTACTCAACTCTCAGGATATAGCCCAAGACCTGGGCTTAGAGTTGGCATCGTCTAAAAACATTTGTTGATATTTTATAAATATTTATTGCTTTTCTTTAAGTAGAAAAACACCTATTAAACCATACTCCTAAAACAGGAAAAAATGAGTGCTCAGGGAGGTGAAGACTTCGGTTCAAAGCGGGGGAGCTGCCGCTCACCCTCTAGGGCAAGCAGAGTGGGAGGAGAGAGCTCACAGTCTGGAGAGCATCCCTGAGGGATTCCTGCCCAAGCCAGTCTGGAGGGATCCCGCAGCGGCAGGAAGACTGGCTCAGGCCGCTACTGTGTGCCGCCATCACCTGGTGGCCTGGTGGCCGCGCAGGCGCGCAGCGTGGCTTTATCGTGAATGTGAGGGAGAGCTGAGGAGCAGCCTTGTTATGGCCAAGGCTGCCTGGAGTACGGGGCCTTAGTGCAGATCCGAGCAGGGGACCTCTGCGCCACCGCCTCATCTTAGATCCATCACTGCGTTTTGAGGACTTCCCGTAGTCTGTGACAGGAGAAGCGAAACAAATACTCCACCGGCAATTAGTTTTTTGCTGAGATGAATTAGAGTGCCTGGAGCACAGTTGAACACTCTTGACTTCAGAGTCAAGGAGGGCGGCAAAGATGGTTCAGTGGTTTAAGTGCCTGCCAAGGCAAGTACAAGGACCCAGGTTCAATCCCCAGTACCACCTGCCATGCCCACTCCATCCTAGGCCTGCCGAGCTGGCCACCAAGACTGCGGCATGGCATTGCACACCTGCAATCCCAGCACTGGGGAGGCCGAGACAGGAGAATCACTGTGAGTGCCAGCTGCGTAGTGAGACCTTTTACCAAACACGTAAAATTACAAATTAGAAGTCAAGGAAATTCTCATTCCTTTCCCTCCCCTTCTATTTAGTTCTTTTCTTTCCCTTTAAATGTTTCACTTGAGTTTCCCATCTCTTAAAGATAGACACTGAAGTTTCAAAATACTCATGGTGTCAAAGTTCCAAAGAATAGCTCAACATTAAAAAATCTTCATTTTTGCCTGTCATCTAATCTTGGGCAAAATGTTCCAGAGTCCCAGACTCTGGCCTTCTTTAGACTTTATCTATATAGACAGCCTTGGGATAGAGAAAGAACAGAAAATGAAAAGTAATTCATACTTGGCATTACATTTTTTTTTTTTCCTGGAAGAAATAAAGCTTCCATCTCTCTGAGATTAGATATCAGTGTGGGAACACTCTGTCATATTCAGGTCATTGATAGTTATTCGAGGACTAGAAGGACTTAGAACAGAGGAGCTGAACTGAGTGGGGAAGACTCCTACCTGGGCAGCACGAAGGGAAGCATACTGCCTTGATGTACCATCAAGGCATGGGCAGTGGGGCAGTTTCCACTTTCCCAATCTGGACTCCACCAGTTTAAGCTGGATGTTTTCCAAAGACTGCACAAGGGTACATGGTTGTCTTTGGGCAGTAAACATACAAACTGTTCATTTGGGACACTAATCCCAACTGAGTGGTGCTGCCTCCCCTTGGATGAGATGGAAGAAACCATTTGGGCTTCTGACCCATTGTTCAGATCCCCAATGGTCAGAGTTTCTGCTGAAAGCAACTAGGGCTCCTCAGTGTTAACAAAAGAAAAGCAAATGCAGGCCTAGGTCTCTTTTCTACATAGCAACATGGTTCAGATGACGAGAAACTACCAGGCGCAAGATCAGGAGTGCCCGAGTGTCTGCAGCCAGGGTCTCAGTCTGCGATCATCAACATTGTGTATTCTAAGTGACAATCACAATATGTGCTCTGGCTGTGGGCTCCTGCGACACTCTTCTCATCTCCCTCTGTTGCCACAGGGCCTCCAGTGTCCTGGTTTTGATGGACTTCATTTCTGCCTGTGCATTTCTGCTTTTAGGAAGCACAGACTGCACCCCAAAGCACCTCATGGCCTTTTCCTGGCTCAGCCATGTATGTGAATGTTACGGTCCTTATGCCCAGCTGGAGTTTATGTGTAAGTGTGGCATAAGATTGAGGCACACTTCCTCTAAAATTTATATTTTGATTTGTTTTGACGAGTTCCATTCTTGTAGGAGGCAATGCAGTTTTTCCTACCCTTTTCAAACTTAGTGACAGAAAGTGGTCCACAGAATAGCTTTAATATTTTTCACTTCATCTTATTTTTATAGTTACTTCTACTGTATTTAATTCTTAAGGCTTATTTTTCACTCTACTTTATTTTACAACTATTTTCTCTAGAGGGCCTTTTAGAAGTTTATTTCTAAAAGATAAAATCAGTGTTAATGTTCTTCTCTGGTACACCTTTGTTTTCTGTTGCTTTAATTTCTGTTATTCTTTTCATTTCCTCCTTTGAATTTTCTTTGGAATGACACCATAAAAATGTACCCAATTCATTGAATTTTAAGCCAATCTTAATAGAGTAGTATAAATTTATTGGTATTTCTCTAATCACTGCCTCATCCAATTTCTTCTAGTAATTTATTGTTATATGGGATACACAGTAATTGCACTAATCTTGTGGTTCTGGAATATAGATCTTAATAATTTATGCCTCCATTTGCAACCTCCACCCTCTCTCTCTCCAGGCCTTGTTCACAAAGTGCACCTTTCTATTTCCTATCGTTTTTACTGGTGTTGACGTTATCATTTAAAAGGTCTGTATTTTTAAATTTCAAAGATGATAGTCATAAGTATCCTATCAGTGAAAAGTGCTCTCTTTAAAGTTCAAAAATAAATGAAAGTAGGAACAAGGAACAGGAATAAAGAGCACTGGGCTTTATGAAATGTTCTTTAATTTTAAATAGAATTATTGGGCAAGGTCCCCCCCCCCCCCCGCCCACCAAAGTGGTGTTCATGCAGAAAAACCCCATAGGAAATGAAGGGATAGATGTGGATGGATACTCATGGGAGAAGCATCTGGCCAGTGAAAAGTGAGACTTTTTCTTCCCTTTCTCTTCCTTCCTTCCTTCCTTCCTTCCTTCCTTCCTTCCTTCCTTCCTTCTTTCCTTCCTTCCTTCCTTCCTTTCTTCCTTCCTTGCTTCCTTGTTTCTTTCCTTTCTTCCTTCCTTTCTATGTATTTAGTACAGGATCTATAGGTTCTCACTACACAGATCGAACTTGTAGTGATCCTCCTGTTTTCAGCCTCCCAAGCCCTGGGACCATGCCCAGCCTCAATTGCCATCTCAGAGCACCCCAGGGTTGGGGCCAACACCGGGTAAGTGCGTTTTCAAAGAACCTGAGCTCAGAATGTGACTGAGGTGCTTCAGGAGCAGCAGGAATGAGGAAGGGCTATAGCAGTGTGAACAAAGTGGGGGGCGGAAGGGATTCACAGAATTCGCAGGGAAGACATCACATGGGGCTAGAGAGGCTGCTGCAAGTGTGCCTGCCTTTAGTGCCCTGGGAAGCCTACAGAAGCTCATGATTAGAGGCCCAGTAGGACCCAACACTGTTGAAGTTTCAAATGTTGAGAGCTAATTCAAGGCACAAGGACAGCATTAAGGTGGCAAGGAAGAAGGAGTTGAAACGATACTGATGAACAGTGAAGGTGGGTTTGATTATAGTCATAATTTTAAGTAAAGGCAATTAGACAAAAATATAAAAACCTGAGCTATCAACTTTTAAGTATTACGCCTGCATCCACTTCTATTATGTTAATTATTACACTGAGTTCGAGCTTCCAAATCAATTTAAAATGCATGTATTTCTTTCCCTTCCCTTGTACTTTCTTTAAGTTTTTTCTATTTTGTTATTTATTTAGCTTGTTTTATGTAATTGTTTATATTATTTACACTGATTTGAATGTCAACAACACATTTTTCACTTACATATTCTTTCTTTCTCTTTTTTAAAATGTATTTGGTACAGAGTGTCACCACGCAGCTCAGACTGTAGTGGTTCTCCTGTTTCCAACCTCCACCGGCGGCACAGCATGTAACACCGGGATCAAACCCCACACCCCAGTCTCTGCACTTGCCTCAGCAGGTGCTTACTCCACTGAGCTATCTCATCAGCCCTACGTATTGTTTCTTAAACTCATCTTTTAATGGCGTCTTACCTTCCTCTCATATATATGGCTCCTTCTTTTATATCTTTAGACATTTTAATGACTAGGTGTTTAGTTATATTAAATATGCACCTTTTCAACTTGTTACCTGAAATTCTTTTTTTAAAGGAGAAAGATTTGTGTACTCACAGTTTGTAGAGGTTTTAGTTCATGGTTGGCCGGCTCCAAGGTGGGGCAGCTGGGCAGAGAGGGCTCGCAGTGGACAAACTGCCCATGGTGTGGCAGGTGGGGACAGCAAGCAGCACTGAAGCCTCAAGTTCTTGGTGGCCTACTGCTGTTGATTGGCCTCTACTTGTTCCTCGTGATCGCTTCTGCAGGAACTATGCAATTTGTCTTTGGCAGCTCATCTTCAGTGGCACTTTAACTATGGGAAACATTTTGTAGCTTTTTTGGAGGGAGTCTTGCCAGAATGGGTTGCTATTTGTTTCTTCGTGGAGATTCCAAAACAATAACTCTATGTAGCCCTTTTATATTAGTTCTCAGTTTGCAGGTGTCTACTTCACTTATATAGTATAGATTCAAATTTTAAACTTAAGTACCATAAGTCCTTGTTAACACAGCCCTAGAAACAATGGTGCTGCTTTTGTACCTGGATTGACAACAAATTTGACTTATAGCTTTTCTATAATAGTAGATAGATTTATTCCATCATATCACCTTCTCTCTGTAGCCCCCGGGGAGACTCTTAGTTTATAGATGACACCAGTTTATCATAACACCTCAAGCTGAATGTAATTCTTTGTTTTTTCTTCTGCACAGAATTTAAATGTTATTAGTCTCAAAGAATTATCTTGTGAATTTAACGAAGTTTTCAGGATTTTTGCTTTTTTTCCTATGGGTTTTCTTCTTACTTCACCCATGCACATGACAGATGTTTGTCATGCTGGTAGGAGCTGTGACATATGTCTAGCATGACACATAGGCAGAGATGGACAATGAACTGTTTGATCTTTCACAATCTGTTACTAATTTTACTTTCTCGTTTCATAGTCTGTCATTATCTATATGAACGTTGTGACTTGGCCAAGGAAATATTTTGCAAGTTCATCTGTTTTCTTCTCTTGAATTTTTGCCCTCACTAGTCTCAAATTTAAGTATGAACCATGCAGTAAGGTCCAGTCTAATGTCACTCTTTTCATGAAATCTCTCCTCAGCCTCTATGGGAAGTGATTCCCTCTCACTATGTCCTACCAGTTTCTCTCATTTGATGTCTATTGGCTTTAACACTATTGTGCTTATTGCTGTTTTTATCTTTTCTATGCTAGTCCACCCAGTTCTGATTCAAGACAAGAGCTGTAGTATATGCAGCTGTATCTCTCCCAGGAATAGCATTGCGTCTTTCAGGGTCTGAGAGATTATTAAATGCTATGAATGGAACTGGATGCATTGGAGGTTGCAAGTGTGTTCCAATTTTAACACTTAACAAAAAGTGATTATAAATGGTTGAAAATGTTACATTTCAGGAACTTTCTGAGCACAATACCTAAACAATCTCTAGCTCTCACGATAACTTGAAAAAGTAGATGAGGCTAAAGTAGTTGCTCAAGATCACAGAAGTAGTAACTGGAGGCAGAGCTGAAACTTGGATCTCGATCCACCTGGCTTCCAGCGAAAACAAAGGCAGTTGTATGTGCATGCCAAAGCGGCAAAGTAATATGCTCCAGTAAAGACAAAGCACTGTTGGTTCTGTGTGGGTGCCAGGAATGGTGGCCTGAAGCTCTGGCTTCCCTGGCCTGGTTAGTTTCTCTTGCTGGATTGCCATAGCACCGTGCCTTTGCAGCAGTGGTTGCATTTTAATCGCCAGATTGCAACAGTCAACATTTGACATTTTTCTCCACTAGACCAGGCTAAAGTTGAAGGCAAGAATTCTATTGTAATTTTAGTTTTATTTTTCCATTTTATTGCTAGAAGTTGTGTTTGTATTTCTGTCTGAATGTTTGGGTATGGGTAGATATCAAGGGTAAGAAGTCTTGCAGGAGAGGCTTTGTTGGGCTTTAGTTAGGTGTCACTCCCTGCTCCTGCTTAAGCACAGAACCCTTCCCAGAACTCTCATGGACATCTCGCACACCTAACACCCTGGAGGCTGGATCTTGGCCCACAGTCTTCTCACATAACTTTTGAGAATGTGTTTCTTCTCCTTGTTAGTGGGCTGACAGGCGAGTAGCAGAGCCCATCTATGTTATACTGCAGAACTTTTTTATGTCAGTTTTCCAAAACAAATTGCAGCAGAGGTAAACAGACTCAGTAAAGCTACTGCCTTGGCAGGACATTGTAATGGACTTTTCTGTCTTTATGGTAACCACCCTTGCTCTAGAGAGGTGTGTGTGTGTGTCTATGTGTGTGTGTGTATGTGTGTGTGTGTGTGTGTGTGTATGTGCATGCGTGCGTATACACACATGCAGGGGTCGTTGGGTCGGGGGAGGAATCCTGAAATCAACTTGGCTCTTCACCTTGAGTTCTCTTTCAGAACATGATCCTGCTCCTTCCAGCTGTGAGCTGCTCTGCCTGCTGCTTGGCTTTCTCTCTGTCTTACAGCGGATTGGGGATTGAAGCCAGCACCTTTGCACTAAGTCCCATCTCTGACCTGTTTTTAGTTTGTAGTTTTAAGACAGTAACTAACTTGTCAAGGCTGGGCTGGAACCTGTGGCCCTCCTGCCTCAGACTCTCTGAGCATTGGGTGAGGCTGGGCAGAAGTAATGTTCAGGCAGGCGAAGCACAGGAGGAGGCTCATGGAGTTTGCTGAGTGCTGATGCCAGCCAAGGGGAGCCTGCGAGCTGTAAGTGGCAGCGCTGGCCGAAGCAAAGTCCTCAGAGACGGTTTTAGTCTCTTTTACATTCTTTGGTGTTGAGTGGAACCTTTCAGTAGCAGAAGCAGTTGCTATCCAAGCCCACCTGTTTTTATGTCTTTCAGCTCTGCAGGGAACAGCACAAAAGAAGATGACCTGGGCAGAGAGGAGGAGTCCTGCCAAGTTCTAGGCAGAGTCCCTCTCCAGAAGATGAGCTCCTCCTGGCAATATAGCTCAGGGGCATAAGTGCCTCCTTGGCAAGCAGAAGGTCCTAAGATTGATCCCAGGTATAGGGAAAAATAAAATTCTCTAAACTGAGGCTCAGAGAAGCAGTTTATCTCTAAAAAAAAAAAAAATCTAATTTAAAGTTCCAGAAGAGGAGCTCCCAATGTGCTTTGCCCAATTCTTGCCCTAAGAAATGACTCTTGAAAGTCTCTTTCTAACAGCCATAAATGGCTTACAAAACACACTCAAGTCAGGAATCCCATGTTATTTATGTGATGGGCCCCAATGCCCTGTGCATACTGAATACCACAGGCTTCGTGGTAGTGTACTCTGTGATCTCTGGTGCTTAGTGTAACTTTAAAGTGACAGAGATGTTCTTATCCTTCAAAGTTGTTTTCATTTACTTTACCATGCCTTAAGGCAAACTCCTAAACCAAAAACAGAAATTAATTTTTAAAAAATTGTTGAGCTGAGTGTGTAATACACAGTTGTAATCTCAGCACTCGGAGGCTGAGGTAGGAGGATCACTGTGAGTTTGAAGCTGGCATGGGCTGCATAGTGGAGCCCTGTCTCATAAACATCATTAGGAAGAGAAGCGGAAAGAAAAGAATTCCTGTTAAGATTTTGATAAGAGGAAAATGGCGTGCTTGAAAACTCGCTATTGGTCAGCATTACCCATTTAGTTTATTAAATTCTCACAGTGCTCCTGAAAGATAAGTTTATTCCCATTTTACAGATGAAGGAAATAGACCTCAAAAGCTGAAAGATCACAGAACTACCACATCACTTGAAATCAGTTCCGTAACGTATTCCAGGGTGGAATCAGAGAGATGGTGACCTTCGAAGTCAGCTACAAGAAGCTGAGCGCAGAGGTGCAGCGTCTATAATCCCAGCACTCTGGGAGCCTGAAAGTTCAAAGCCCATCTGGACAGCTTAGTGATATAGGAAGATTCTGTTGCAAAATACATAAATAAATGGGCTGGAGATATGGCCGTCGCGCAGGCCTTGGGTGCAATCAGCCTACCCGAGAGGGGGTGGAGGCAAGTAACCTATGAGAGGAAGCCTGGAGAAAGATGTGAAGGAGAAGAGCCCAGAGACAGCGCCGTAAGTGCTGGCGTAGGACAGTGGAGCAGAAGCGGCGAGCGCGGCAGGTTATTCCTGCGCTCTGGGCTGCGATGCTGTCGTGTGCCACAGTGTGGCACATTAAACCTAGGACCAGCTGCAGAAGAACATATGGGGTCCAGGCAGGGTCTGGCAAGGGGAAGGCCTTGAGGGCCAGGCGAAAGGGGTCTAATCTCTTTCTTAGGTCAAGAAGAAGGAAGCTTTGCTGGCGACTTAGACGAGGTGGGCAGGTGGGCAGGCAGAGCACGCTGTTTGCGTTGTGGGACCAAAGCTTGCCCAGCGGTGTCTGTGGGTTCTGACAATGATACCCTGCCTGAGAGAAACACAGGGACAGACGTTTCGAGGGCGCGAGTCAGCACCTCTGTCTGTGCACTGAATTAGCCACTGCAGAGTTACAAAAAGAAATTACTAGACACTTTTCTGAAGAGGAGTTGTTGTAGGCAAATGGTCACAAAGGTCCATAAGAAGGGCTGCCTAACTTTTCTGGCTTTAGGCACTTTTTCCTAATTAGGCACATTCTCTCATAATAAACACACACACACACACACACACACACACACACACACACACATACACGCACTTTATGACTATCATATTAAGTCAGATGTAATCTAAGCTAGACATTCTTTGTTATATGATCTTTTTATTTTTCTAATACAAATCCTGAAGCATTTCTAGAGAACCTAAATCCACAGCGCACCCTTGGAACCCTGCCTGCTGTGCCACCTGCATAGTTTGGGCCTAGTGAAAAGGATTTTGGGATCAGAGAATGGAAGGAGATGGGGCCGTACATGGAAGTCAGGGGCTGCCGCCATGGTGAAGCTCATGAGCGTCCTGAATCTCAAATATGCCAGAACCACACCCTGCTGGGCAGGCTCCCTCACTCCCTCTAAGGCCACTACCACCAGCATGCAGTCGCATAAGTCTTTGGAAAAGTGACTGCTTCCACCAATCAGAATGCATTAAAGATGGCCATTGTCAGAGGTGAGAAGTTTATAATTTCTTGCCCTTTTTCATCTCCGTGCAATCTTTCCTTCACAGAGCCTGACAGGAAGTCTGCAGAAAGACAGCAGTTGTGGGCTCTGGGACTATTGTGTGCAGGCTCTCAGGCCCAGCGGCAGGGAAAACAGAAAGCAGCAAGTGTGTGATCAGCAATGCCTGGTACATGCATGCGAAGTCCGAGGTGTCTGTGAAATGCAGTAGTGGAAATGACAAGCGACAGCCCTGTCAAGGGAGTGGAGAGGAGGAAGACTGAGCAACGAAGACCAAGAACTGAGGTCGCCCACCTGTGCAGCAGACAGGAAGAGAAAGTGCAAAGCCACAGAGGAAAAGCAGCCAGGGACAGTTGCTGAGAAGGGAAGCCGTTTCTGGACAGGGCGAATAGTGGACTTTGCTGACTGTGGATGAAAGGTGAAAAAAGCTGTCCTTAGCTTTCCCACTGTGGCCACTGTCGGTAACCTCGGCCATGGCAAGTTCAACTAAGTGCTGTGGGAGGAACCACGATGACTTCATGTTTCCCAACTTACTTTATGAGAATCCCGGTGACAGGTGAATTATTACCTTGCATATCTCCTGAGTGGTGGAGTAAGACTCCCAGCCCAGAGTTCTAACAAGGCTAGTTCTCTGTCTACCATCTCAAAAGTTCTTACAATAATCACCATTCCTCCTTCACCAGCAGTCACACTGAAAAATGAGAAGCTTTCAGGCTTTCTTGCAGAAATTCTGATCATGTTCAATTTGGATCCCATGGAATCTCAAGTTGAGAAATACTTTTAGATACAAAATTCCAAGGCTTACAGGATTTCTTGTTGAAAGGTACTTTGAGTGTGTGCAGATGGAAAGCAGGAGTCTGTATGGCCTTCTCATTATCACCGTCCCCCCCAGCACTTATTTTATCATCCTTCCTTTAAAGGTGGAGGAGATTTGGTGTACTAATCCCTTTATTTTTAGGCAACAGCAGGGAACTTTAGATCACATCTGTCAGCTAAAAAGTCCAAGGAAACTGTCCTCATGCTAGTCAGGCTGCAGTAGATGAAAGACCAAGTAATAACTGGTGAGGTGAGAGGAGCCACAAAGAGGAAAATGAAAATCTACTGAAAAATGAGGCGTTACCATGGAAGGATGAGTGGCTGAGAAGGACCCCAGGAGAATATCGCCAGCTAGCTCTGAAAAGTCCAAGGAATTATTAGTGGTACCAGTAGGACTATTAAGATTGATAGAGGAAGAGTTCATGGAAGAATGACATTTTGTCATCATTAACCCCTTAAATTATCTATAATACCAGAAACTTTCGTTCTGCCAGTTCCTAAGTTTTTCTCTTGCCTGGATGGCTGCCATAGGGTCTCGATTTACCTCTGCCCTTTGTACAGTACCATTATGACTCTCCCCACTGCAGCCAAAACTGTGTCCCTAAAACACAAGTTTACCCACCTGCTTTAAACTCTTCAATGCTTCCATTGTTCTCAGATGAGGTTTAAATTTCTCAATGCCACTTACTTCTTTGTTATTTCTCTCCCAACATGCATACACATACATGCACATCTAACTTCTAACTCTATTAACTGCTTTGTCTTTATCTCCTTAATATGAATTATTTCTGTCTACTCTCTTCAACCTAGCTTAGATATCAACTCCTGTGAAAAATCTTTCCTGATCTCCAAGACTGGGTTACAATCTTCCAGTATCTATATCTACCCTTTCTTAAGCACGTTTCTCTATGTAAATTATTTATCTGTCAGACTTCCCCACCATCCACTAGACTGTAAACTCTTGAGAGTTGGGATGGTGTCTTATTCACTGTGAATAAAGCCAGACACAATGCGTGGATATTACATTGACTGAGTCACTGAACGAATAAGTGAATGAAATAGGAAGGATGCAAATAGGACAGGGCCGATGCTGAATCAATCTGGAAGGGCATTGCTTGGGATATCCTAAGACAGTGTGGCCAGTAAGAAATCACTATAGGAAGAACCAATGTCAAAATCAAGAAGGCCAGACAACATCAACACATAAGGCTCAAAGCGATAGCATATAAATCTTCTAATGAGTTCTCCAGTGAAAAATGATGACTTTGGGAAAATAGAGAACAGGTTTCAGGGTAGAATGACTTTAGGAGGAAGGTAGATGTCTTTGGATGTTCAGGATGCTGTATAAACTACACAACTGTATGCTACACATTCCGTATACTATAGACTCAGTGGTTTATAAACAATGGAAGCTAAAGGCTTAAAATTCTGGGTTTTGGTGAGTCCAAGACCAAGACAGTGGCCAACTCGGTGTCTGGCTCCTAGACAGCACCTTCTTACTGTGCCATCATGTGGTGGAAGGGGCAAAGCAATGGATAAAAATATGAACCTCAGTGCCCCATGATGGATCACTTCTAAACACGAAATCCCTTGCTGCTGTCACAGTGGGGATTAGTTAGGGTCAATATGAATTTTGATTAGTTAGGGACATATGACTTTTAGGGAGATGCAAATATTCAGATCATAACAGTCAAGAATTTCCAGTTTGGTGCTCTTTCAAGGGAAATCCATAGATCAAGGCTAATCTAAACTGTCCTACCCATGTACAAGAAAGTGTCACACAGAAAGGACAAATACAAGGTTCCGGAATCTGGTTGCTGCTTTTATATTGTGGCTCCTCCTTCTCACTAGTTGTATGACTTCGAATACTTCACTAGTCCTCTTGGGTCAGTTTTTCTCAGGTGTAAACAGTGACACAAGTAGTGTCAATTTCTTAAATTCATTGTGACTTTTGAAGGAGCTAGTGAACATGAAATGTTTATGGTAGTACCTGATACATAATGAGCTCTTGGTAAAGGAGGGCCATTTGTGAATCTTACATACAATATGTGTCCAGCTTGTCACCTTCAGCTGATGTCCATATTGACAATTTTTAAGACAGGGCACTATCAAGAGGAATGTAAAGCTAGATTAGTATGCTGATCTCTAAAAGACTTAAATCAACAGCTTCCAACATTGCCAGTTTTACCAATAACCCATGGCAATTATGGAGAATTGGATTATGTACACAACTACTTTTTCCTAGTTCAATGAGAAGTTTTTTTTTACCAATAATGATTAGAAAAATTATCATGTCTACACCATGACCCTGAGCTCTGTATAACTATTAAGAGGACAATAATATGCATTGTATCAAATATTAGAAATGTACTACTAACATGTTTTTTTTTTAAATTTTATTTTAAAGAGTAAAAACAGCAGAAACAAATATAGAAAAACAGTAACAAGCAAGAGTACATATAGTACAGAATCTCAAAACAAGAACAAAAATTTAACAATGGTTGTATTACATATCT